>JABUQX010011853.1:7500-15000 GCA_015478945.1 Trachelipus rathkii | reverse complement strand
CATCGAAACTCATTTTCCAGAGTTCTGTGAAGATCGTGTTTCGAAGTGCATAAGAATCCAATGCTGGTCCAGGAGTTCTACAAGCAAAAAGTAAAGGACTACAAAGCCCTGTCGCCCTAGAACTATGCGAAGAAAGAAAGTCTTCAACGTTCCGACTGTCTGAATATCCACTTATATATAGTAAATATATATATATATAGTATATATATATATATATATATATATATATATATATATATATATATATATATATATATATATATATATATATATATATATAATATATACATTATATTATGTCCCAAAAGTAAGTGTACTGATGTCGTATTTAATTATGAATTGGACTTACCTGAAATTACAAGTTATCTCCTTCGAAGTATGACCCTTGGGAGGTTACACAGCGGTTCCAATGTTTCTTACAGTATTTTTTATGTTTTCCATTGTCCTAAATGATGACCCTTCAACTCATTTTCAACTCAGGGAAGAGGCAGAAACTCAATGGAGTTAGATCTTGGGCTGTATAGAGGGATGTGGAAGTAGTTGAATGTTTTTATTCGGCAGAAATTCTATAATTGAGAGCGCAGTGTGAGATGACGAGTTATCGTGGTGCATCACCCAACTGTCTGCAATGACTGTCAATTTATGGAACCCATTGAAGTCAAGCTCCCAGGACATCTTTGAAAGACGTGATTAATTGTCTGTCCTGAAGGTACAAATTCCTTGCACAATATAAAAACAATAATCAGTGTTTTCACCTTGGACTTGCCCATACGTTCTTTCTTCTAGCTGAGGTATAGATCCTTTGTGTTACCCATGACTTTACAGTCATAGCCTCAATATAGTACCTAAAACCCATGTTTCATCGCCTCTGAGGTTCTTTACCCCAAAAATGCCCTCCACTGAGCCCTCTCAGGCAGTCTTGACAATTGACCTGTTCCACTCTCTCTTCTGCTCCATGAGATAAGTTCCTTCTGTAAAATGCTGCTTGAAATAAATTTTCTACAGTAAATGGTTCGTTAAAATTCTCTATGAACTGCATATTTATCCACAAACTAGTTTCTTCTGCAATCACTCTAACACACTGAACAGGTGGTCTCTCTCCATCACAGCTCTAACAACTTCTACATTTTCATCGTTTGTTGAGATTAGTCTTCCACAACGAGGGTCGTCTTTAACATTTTCTCAGACTTTTTTGAAAGTGTTTAAATTAAAAACTATGTTCTCTTTCGTTAGAGTGGCATCCCATAGGTTTGCTTAGCAGGAAATGTCTCAGTGGCAGACATGTTACGTTTCACACAGAATTTGATAGCGTACCGTTGTTCAATATTTACCTGCATCAAAAACGTAACGAGGATAGAAACACGCCCATACACAAAAAGATGAGGCAAAAAGTAACTAGGTTGTGAAACACAGGTCCTTACATAAACAGACATGGCATGATTGACACTATAAACTGGTTAAACCAGTATGGATATGCTGTAGCCTTGTTAACTAGCTACCCACACGTATAATGTCACTTGAGGAGCCACATTACTCAGTGTCGTTCATGGATATTCAGTAGACTTACTTTTGGGACAGAGTAGTATATAAAGAGTATATATATATATATATATATATATATATATATATATATATATATATATATATATATATATATATATATATATATATATATATATATATATATATATATATATATATATATATATATATATATATATATATATATATATATATATATATATATATATATATATATATATATATATATATATATATATATATATATATATATATATATATATATATATATATATATATATATATATATAATATATATAAATATTTATATGTTTTTTGTATATATATATATATATATATATATATTATATATATATAAGTTCAATAACTCTCCCACCTTGTCCCAAAGATAACTTCTGGAATTAACTATTTACCGTCTGTGAAAAGAATGTATTCCAGCTTAAAAGGGGGAGACTTCACAACTAGACCCCTACTCTTTTGAAAGCAATATCAAAATTTTCCCATTTTTTTATTATCTAAATTAGTAGAAAATTCCTCCTGAACATCATGGAGTAAATATTTTTAAAATTATAAATAGTTTTTAGATACAGAAATTTATTTAGAGAGGTGTCGAAACTAAAAATTTCAATTCCAGTCAAAATTGCAATTTCAGGTTTAGGATCAAAAATGTTTTATTTGTAATTATAGAAAATCTAATTTTTTTCATTTTTTCAACCTCTAGCTCATTCTTCGGATTTGCCCTGTCACCAGTTCAATGGAGCTGGAACTGGAGCAGCTGGAGTTGGCTCAGAGCTGAGCTGGAGCTGGAGCCTGGGTATATTTTTTTTCATGAAATAATTCTTTAAGATGAAAAAAATTTATTAGCAAAGATGTGCTGAAATAACCTTCAAATAGTACAGAATTTAGTCGGATCCGATCCAGATCCAGTCAGAGCCGGAGTCAAGTCGGAGCCAGAGCCGGAGCCGGAGTATGATTTTTTTTTCGAAGAATATTTTTTAGAAGATCTGCAAATCACCTCTTTCAACTAGTGTAGAAACCTTATTCGATCCGGTTGAAGCCGAAGTTGAGCTGGGAGCCGAAGCCGGAGCTTGAGCCGGGAGCCGGAGCCGGATTCTGAGGGTATGATTTTTTTCTAAAAATATATTTTAGATGAAAATTTAATGCCAGAAGACGTACTTGAATAATTTTCAAATAGTACAGAAACCTTTGTCAGATCCGGAGCCGAAGGTGAAGTCGGAGCCGGAGCCGGAGTTGGGAGGCGTGAGCCGCAGCAGAAGCCGGAGCCGGTCGGGTTAATTTTTTCCGTTCTTTTTAGGTGAAAAATTCATGCCAGAAGACGTACTGAACAATTTTCAAATAGCGCAGAATCCTTTCGGATCTGGATCCGGAGTCGGAGCCGGAGTCGAAGTCGGAGCCGAAGTCAGAGCCCGTAGTTTGATTTTTTTTTCGAAAAATATTTTTAAAGTGTCTATTGTAGCTACAATCGGGACCTTCAACAGTGAAACCTGAGTTGATCCGGATCCGATTCCGAGTCGGATTCTAAGTATACCCTTTTGTGGTAAATTTCTTTTAGATGAAAATTTGTTGCCAGAAGACGTGCTGAACAGGTTTCAAATAGTGCAGAATCCTTAGTCGGATCCAGATCCGGATTCGAAGTCGGAGCCAGAGTCAGAGCCGGGGCAATAGTATAAATTTTTTTCAAAAGAATATTTTTAAGATGAAAAATTTATTGTCAGAAGACAAACAATTTTCAAACAGTGCAGAAACCTTAGTCAGATCAGCAGCCAAACTGAAGTCGGAGCCGCAGCTGGTTTGCCGGAGCCGGAGCCGAGCCTGTTTCTCTGAAGCTTGGAGCTTTGGTTTGGTTTTGCTTTGAGCGAACCTGGGTATGAATTTTTCCAAAAATATTTTTTTAGGTGAAAATTTAATGCCAGCAGACGCACTGAACAAATTTTTAAATAGTGCAGAAACCTTAGTCAGGTCCGGATCCGGATTCGGAGACGGATCCTGGGTATAAATTTTTTCAAGAAATAATTTTCTTAGATGAAAATTTATTGCCAGAAGACTTGTTGAAACAATTTTCAAAGTGCAGAACCTTTAATCGATCCGGATTTGAGTCGAAGGAGCTGATTCATAGTCGGAGATGGAGTCGGAGCCAGAGTATGATTTTTTCGAAAAATATTTTAGGTGAAAATTTATTGATAGAAGACGTGCTGAACAAATTTCAAATAGTTTAGAAACATTAGTCGGATCCGATCCGGAGCCGGAGCTGGATCCTGGTATGAATTTTTTTAAAAATATTTTTGGGTCTAAATTTATTGCTAGAAGACGTACTGAACAATTTTCAAATAGTTCAGAAATCTTAGTCAGATCTGGAGCCGAAAGTGAAGTCGGTTGGAGTAGGAGCCAGAGCTGGAGTAAGATCCGAGCCTGGGTATGAATTTTTTTCAAAATATATTTTTTTAGAAAAATTTAATGCCAGAAAACGTAATAAACAAACTTTAAATTAGCAGAAGAACCTTAGTCTGATTCGGAGACGGATCCTTGGTATAAATTTTTTCAAGAAATAATTTTCTTAGATGAAAAATTTATTGCCAGAAGACTTGCTGAACAATTTTCAAATAGTGCAGAATCCTTAATCGGATCCGGATTCGGAGCCGGAGTCGAAGTCGGAGCCGGAGTATGATTTTTTTCGATTTTTTTTTGTGAAAAATTTATTGATAGAAGAAGTGCTGAACAATTTTCAAATAGTGCAGAAACCTTAGTCAGATCCGAAGCCGAAGCCGCAACTGTAAGCTGTGTCGGAGTCGGATCCTGGTATTAATTTTTTCAAAATATATTTTAGGCGAAAAATGTATTGCCAGAAGACGTGTTGAACAATTTTCAATTAGTACAGAAACCTTAGTCCGATCCGAGCCGATCCAGAGCCGAAACCTGGAGCTCAAGTCCTGGGTGGCGAATTTTTTTAAGAAATATTTTTTTAGGTGAAAAATTTATTGAAAGAAGATGTGCTGAACAATTTTCAAATAGTGCAGGAACCTTTGATGGATCCGGATCCGGAGCAGGATCCGGAGTCGGATCCGGAGCCGGATCTTGCTTATAAATATTTTTCAAGAAATATTTTTTAGTTGAAAATGTATTGCCAGAAGACTTGCTGACTAATTTTCAAATAGTTCAAATCCCTTAGTCGATCCGGGATCTGAGTCGGAAACTGAGCCGGAGTTAGAGCCGATCCTGTTTATACCTCAAGAAATATTTTTAGATGAGTACCTCGACGTTTGGTTACAAGCAGAACAATGTTCAAATAGTAGAAACCTTAGTTGGATCCGGATCCGAGCTCTGGTGAAACCAGGAGACGATCCGGATCTTGCTTATAAATATTTTTTAAGAAAAGTTTATTGCCAGAAGACGCTAAACAATTTTCAAATAGTGCAGAAACCTTAGTTTGATCCAGCGCCGATCGGGAGCCACAGCCGAAGTATGAAACGTAACTGGATCTCTACATGTTCTTTTTCAAAAAATATTTTTGTACGTGAAAAATTTATTGCCAGTACTGCACAATTCTCAAACAGTGCAGAAAACCAGTCGGAGTTGGAGCCGAGCCAGAGAAATAAATGTCACTTTTTTTGGTTGTAAAAAGAAATATATCAAAGGCCTAATTGATTCAATTGAAAAGAATATATATATATATATATATATATATATATATATATATATATACTATATATATATATATATATATATATATATATATATATATATATACATATATATACATATATATATATGCATATATGCATACAGGTTATGAAAGAATCAGAGGTGGGTGAGGTAGCAAAGGGATGGTGTTAGAGTAATGGAGAATGAAAGAGAGTGGAGGCTGCCCTACCTATTATATGCGGATGATTAAGTTTAGTGTTACGAATCTGAAATAGCTTTGAGGGGATTAGTAGAGAGATTTGGCAGGTGTGTAAAAGGAGGGGTTTGAAAGTAAACGTAGAATAGAGTAAGGTTATGGTTTTGAGTGAGGACAGTTCTCTGTGTAAAGTTATGTTAGATGGTGAGCAGCTGGAACAAATGTCTGAGTTCAAATATTTAGGATATATGGTGGATGAAAAGGGAACGGATGGTGCAGAATGTAGTATGAAAGTTGTGAATGGAAGGAAGATGGCTGGTGCAATTAAATCCAGTGGATGCAAAAGGAATAAGACTTGAGTGTGCTACCGTCTTACATGACGGTATGCTATTACCTGTGCTAATATATAGTAGTGAGACTATAGTCTGGAATAAGAGGTACAGATTTAAAGTATAGATATACTGTAGAACTTCTGCTGGGGTTACACGACATTTTGGTGGGTTGCTCCTTAAAGGAGCAACCAACCAAAGTCAAGCCACGCCGACATGGGCACAAGATGTTGCGATAAATTTGCTATAATAAGACGATGAAAAATTTCACTTGCGCCAGGACTCGAACCATCGACAACAGCGTCGCTGTTAGACAATGTACAAGAGGTTAAACCACTAGTCAGATCCGACACCCCAGAAAAAAAGGTATTTCGTTACAGTTTTTAAGTTATCACTGCTTTGAAACTCGATACTTATTAAAATCCACAGAAGGATGGTTGGAACCCCTTCTGGGGGCTACACGGCATTCTTCAGGGGTGCTCATGGGTAACAGGGACCAACCGACCAAGGTCGGGCGTGAACGCCAACAGGCACAGTCGTCATGCCTACGACAAATTGGTAAATAAGACGAAAAAATTTCGCTCGCGCCAGGACTCGAACCATCGACAACAGCGTCACTGTTAGACAATATACAGGAGGTTCTACACCACTAGTCCGATCCGCCTCCCTAGAAAGAACGCAGTTCGAAAGTTTTCAAATTTTGCTTCATATCATTGCTTTGAAACTCGACACTTACTTAAATTTACAGAAGGGTGATTGGAATCTCTGTTGGGGATAATAATGGCATTCTTTTCTGGGGTGCTCCTGTTATAGAGCAACCGACCAAAAGTCAAGGAACGCTGACATGCGTACAAGATGCTTGCTTTATACAATGGCAACAATAAGACGAAAAATTTACCCGGACAGGACTGAACCATCGACAAATGCGTCGCCGTTAGACAATGCAGAGGTGGCTCTACCACTAGTCCGATCCACCCTCCCTGAGAAAGAAGTTGTGTTCCAGCTTCTCAACCCTGCTTCGATATCATCGTTGAAACCTGCCACCATTTAAATCAACAGAAGGGATGGTTGGAACCCCTGTTGGGGCTACACGGCATTCTCCAGGGGTGCGTTCAAGTGTTACAGGGAGCAACCGTGGACCAAAGTCAAGGAGTTGACATGCAATAATATGCTTGTTGAGACAATTGCAATAATAGATGAAAATTTCACTGCGCTAGGACTGAACTATCGACAACAGCGTTGCCGTTGTTAGACAATGTACAGGAGGCTCTACCACTAGTCCGATGCGCCTCCTCAAAAAGGCATCTCGGAAGATTTCAAATCTCCTGATTCGATATCACTGCTTTGAGCTACCTATTTAAATCCACAGAAGGGTGGTTGGAACCCCTCTGGGATGCCATTTTTTTCAGTAAAGCCCAGGGCTGTGGGAGCAGCTGACCAAAGTCAAGGATCGCCGACATGTGCACAACATGCTCGTTGCGAGAAATTTGCAATAATAAAAATTTCACTCGCGCCAGGACACGAACCATCGACAAGAGCGTCGCCGTTAGACAATGTACAGAAGGTTTTACTACCAGTCCGATCCACCTTCAAAAAGAAGACATCTCGGAACCGTTTTCAAGTCACCTGTTTTGATATCACTGCTTTGAAACTGTACTTATTAAATCAATAGAAGGTTGCTTTGAACATTATATATATATATGAGAGTATATATATATATATATATATATATATGTTGTTATATATAATATATATACATATATAATATATATA
>JABUQX010011853.1:0-2500 GCA_015478945.1 Trachelipus rathkii | reverse complement strand
TTATAAAAAAGGAATACATTAAATTAATTCAATTAAATAAATATTTTCGAAAGAAATTTTTAGAAAATAATTGATTTTCTAGAAGAATAAGTTGTATTAAATATATATATATATATATATATATATATATATATATATATATATATATATATATATATATAATATATATTTATATAATATATATATATATATATATATATATATATATATATATATAATATATATATATATATTATATATAATATATATATATATATATATATTTAAGAACTAATTTGTCGTAGTGATATATTTACTTTAGAGAGGAAGCCCTTGGATTCTTTTTTAGTATTATGCTTTACTGTCACTTCATTTTATTACTAAATGTACACAAATTAAAAACATTGTTAAAGACACTTTTTTTTAATGAAATAAATTTTAAAAAGGAAAGCTAATTTTCGTCCCGACACGCGAGACCTCTTCAGGCTAAGGGACTGGATTTCTTTCTTGATCTTCATCAGTTCAAGTGTGTTTCAGTTGGTCTGCTATTTTCTTCATGGTGTTTTTGAAATATTTTGATGTTTTCAGATATTCATTTTGTATAAAATCTATCTTAACTTCACCGGGATGTTTATTGTAGTTGTTACTATTATAAATGCAAATGGATTCCATGATTTTGCGATGGTTCGTGTGATTGATATTTCTGATCATCTTTATATTGTTGATATTGATAGAGTGGCCTGTGTTACGCCTATGACTTGTTAAAGCTGAATTTATGCTGTCCTTGTGCAGGTCATCTGTATCTTTATATTAATGAGATGTTTTAATATATGAAACGAGAAGGCAAATCTCTCATTACAACATAACTTCTTTCATTTTAATGACAAATATTACAAACAAACTTTCGGCCTGAGTATGGGATCCCTACTGTCTCCCATACTCAGTAACATATATATGGAACTAACAGAATTTTATCATATTTTACCCCACCCTTTATTAAACAATAGTTTATGAATTAGATATGTAGATGACATTTTTGTCTCCCTCCCTCACAACACCAACCCTAATGATGTCCAAAACTATATTAACTCTATTCATCCTTCAGTTCAGTATACGATAGAAATGCCTTCCAACAACTCTATCCCCTTCCTCGAAACCTTAATCACATGGAATAACAATTACTTGCAATTTACTATATATAGAAAACCAACATTCGCACCAAACTATATACATTGGCTATCTAATCATTCCCCAAACACAAAATTAGCTGTTCTGTCATCTCTATTTCTCCGTGCCTTTCGTATATGCTCTCCCCTCTTCTAGCACAAGAAACTAAATACATCCACAATACTTTCAAATCACTTTACTATCCTGAGTTTTTCATCACAAAAGCATTTAACAAAGCAAAAAAGAGGTACTATAGCACCTTTCCCCGAAAAATAGCAACACCTACCTCCTTTTTACCAATTCCTCAATTACCATTATATTCGTTAAAACAAATATTACCAAAAAATATTACCCTCATTCCATCAAATAACATCACCTTAAAAAACATTCTCAAACCCCCAAAACGAAAAGAAAATCTCCCCCAAAGCTGTATATATCACATCCCCTGTAAATACTTGCAATAAAACATATATAGGTGAAACCATAGATTTACAAAGAAGAAAAAATCAACATTACAGATAACCTGCACAAGGACAGCATAAATTCAGCTTTAACAAGTCATAGCGTAACACAGGCCATTCTATCAATATCAACAATATAAAGATTGATCAGAAATATCAATCAAACGAACCATCGCAAAATCTGGAATCTTTTTGCATTTATAATAGTAACAACTTACAATAAGCATCCCGGTGAAGTTAAAATAGATTTTATACAAAATGAATATCTGAAAACATCAAAATATTTCAACACAACACCATGAAGAAAATAGCAGACCAACTGAAACACACTTGAACTGATGGAAGATCAAGAAAGAAACCAGTCCCTTAGCCTGAAGAGGTCTCGCGTGTCAGGACGAAAATTAGCTTTCCTTTTTAAAATATTTCATAAAAAATAGGCGTCTTTAACAATGTTTTTAATTTGTGTACATTTAGTAAAATGAAGTGACAGTAAAGCATAATACTAAAAAGAATCCAAGGGCTTCCTCTCTTAAAGTATATTATATATATATATATATATATATATATATATATATATATATTATATATATTATATATATATATATATATATATAATATATAATATATATATTTATATATATATATATATATATATATATATATATATATATATAATATATATATTAATTTCAATTAAATAAATAATTTTGAAAAGAGATTTCGGAAAATATTTGATTTTCTTGAAGATATTTACTTTAAAAAAATAAATACATTAATTTAACAATTATATTTATTTCCTTTTCCAAATTCGTTTGATATATCAAATTTCGAATATTTTTATTTTTAAAACTCGGAAAAATTATAATTTGGCCTCAATTTTAATTTAAAATCAT
>JABUQX010011852.1:20000-21172 GCA_015478945.1 Trachelipus rathkii | reverse complement strand
TAAAAGGAAGTGTGATGCCCTTCTTGGTTCCCTTCTGATAAAATTTCTGGCCTCTTGCCAAAACATCTCAAATAACTTCTGTAAAACTGCCTTTCCCCCTATCCGTTCTGACGGTTCTGTTTCTAACACTCTGCTGAAAAGGCTAATCTCTATGGTCTTCTTTTTCATCTAATTCCACCCTGACGACTCCCCTCCTCCTCCTGCTCCATCCCCTCTCAATGTCCAATGTCTCTACCTGTAATTACTCATGATCGAGTATGAGATACTGAGATCCATGAACGTCCGGAAGGCCAGTGGCCAGATGCATTTCTCCTCGTGTGAGGAGTGCTGCTTCGAGCAGCGCCTGTCCTCGTTCACTCTACCCCTATGCTTAACATAATACTTTTCCTCAATGCTGGAAGCGCGGCTTTTATCCAGCAAATCCCAAAAAGGTAAGGCCGCTCTGATCCTTCTAACTATCGACCTATTGCTTAACTTGTATTCTATCTAAATCTTTGAAACTCTCCCTTAACTTCATTTCCTCAGTCACATAGAATCTCATTCCCTTCTTCAGATCGTCAGTATGGCTTTCGACGTTCGAGATCAACTGGTGATATCCTTCCTATCTCACTGATCTATGGTCTTCTGCTCTTAAGGATCATGGTGAGTCTTGTGTGGTAGCGCTTGACATATCTAAAGCTTTTGACAGGGTATGGCATGCGTCGCCACTCTCTAAGCTACCTTCCTGGTTTTCCTCCTTCGCTGCTTACTCTTGTCTAGGTTTTCTTTCAGATCGTTCCAGTTCAGCTCTTGTTGATGGAGCAACCTCTTCCGCCTTTCTTATTAATTGTGGTGTTCCTCAGGGTTCTGTTTTATCTCGAACTTTATTCCTATTTCAACAACGATCTTCTTAGCTGCACTTCTAACTCTGTTCCCTCTTATGCCCCCTCCACTCAACTCCATTCTTCATCATTTTAATTGTGCTTCCTCGTTTGTATCTAGAGTTTGCCTCTCGTCTACAGCTTTCGGATTCAATTCTTGCCATTGGTCGGAATTTCTCAGTGGGTAACCGTAATCTTGTGAAGTTCAAACTCTTGAAAACTCAACTTCTTCAAAATTCTCCCTCTCTAAAATACCTCCAACTTTCCTATCCCTTTTGATGGCTCTAATGTCTTACCCGTTAAACAACATAA
>JABUQX010011852.1:10000-15000 GCA_015478945.1 Trachelipus rathkii | reverse complement strand
TAAGGCGTCGATCCGAAACAGACCTCTGTGCGTGTTTGACGTGGAATCGATGAAGAATTTCTCCTCCTAAGTAATCACAGGAAAACGGTCCGTCCGTACTTAGGTTGGAGAGCCTATTGCGGTGAGAGTCATGTCGAAACGAAGACTATGAGTGCAGGAAGTAAAGGTCCTTAGGTAATAACTTGCCCTGATGTGGACGAGTAAGGAGTTTGTCTCCCACGACGAAGCACAGCACCTCAAGCGGGTAAGAAGCAAGCGGGTTGGCTGTAGAAGGAGGAGAAGACTGAGAGAGAAGTCCCTGAGACGAACAGAGGGAACATCACTAATTCAGCAGGCCGAACAGGCAGATCCTCTAATGCGTACATGCCCAAAGCTTACAAAAGGAGAGCAATCAGTCAATTTCCGGATTGGCTGAGCAGAAGAGAAGCCTTTAGCTGACGGTGGAAAATTGCAACTAATGCCGTTCCTTGGGTTTAAAAGAAGTCGTAGTGAATCTTCTCGACCAAAGAAGATTCATTAAATCTCGCATAAAAGGATTCAAGAAGGTCTACCTTGGTCCGTTGTGACAGAAAAGCGGCACACAAGCGCGAAATCCAATGGCTAAGAAAGCTTTACTAAGGATTCCGCGTTTGGCGAACAGGAGAGGGATAGCCTCGTATCAACGTGGAACGATCTATACACTGTAAGAATGTATTCATTACGCGGGGGTGGCAGAGGTCCAACGATGTCGATGGTGACACGTTCAAAATCGAGCACAGGGATAGAAGTGCCTGCGGGGAGCTTGGTGTGACGGCATTATCTCTTAGAAACGCCTGGCAGGGAAGTACAAGTGCGACACCAAAATTCTACATCGGGCATTCCATCAGGCCACACAAATTCGGGCAGCAACCAGTTGCGTCGAAGCCTCAATGCCAGGGTGGAAAAGCGCGTGAAGATTGAGGAAGACAGCCTTACGGAACGATGCAGGTACGAAAGGACGAGGAGATCCCTGAGAGACATCGCACAAGAAGTTTCTTCTCTATCCCAGAGAGTTGGAGCCACTTCCACTTCAGAGAGAGATTCATTGCTGAATGAGGATCCTCAGAAGTCTGGCCACGTATGCCATACGCTCGTTAGTGACTGTTGGGTTCAAGCTTGTAAATCGCGTCGATTTTCACTGTGGGAGAGAAGCGTCACAGTGAAGTCTGTCGACCACCTGAAAATATCGTCTGACATCAGTAGGAATGTGAGACCATACTCAAGTGACGAGCTTCCTCGATGTAGATGTGCCGTTCTATTCTGGAGACCATAGCGATAGGATAACGTGATTTGTGATCAGTAGTATGTGAACTTCACGACCTCCAGAAGAGTAGCGAAAAATGACGGACGGCGAGAATTACATCGCAAGTAACTCCCTCCCGAAAGCACTGTCGGTACCCTGTGAAGTGGCGTTATTATATAGTATTTCTTTATATATTTTTATTTATAATTGCTTAGCTTAGCTTCTTTGGAAGCTTCAAAAGCAGCAGTAGCTTCTTCAGACCAGTCCACTTTTGATAGAAACTGCCTCGTGCTTGCGGATGAGGAGCTGTGAGGGGTCGAAGAATATCAGCGCCCGATTTGAGAAAACGATAATAGAAGTTAAGCATGCCGAGGTACTGACGAAGCTGCTTCTGAGAGACAGGCCTAGGGAAGGTGCGAATGGCCTCCACGCGCTCTGCAAGAGGACAAATGCCATCCGCTGAAACAGTGTGTCCTAGAAAGGTAAGAGAAGGGACACCAAAAACACACTTTGCCGGGTTGAGACGCATGCCACATTCGTCCAACCTGGCAAAAACGGCACGTAGATGTTGCTCATGCTCGGCAGGAGAAGAGGAAGCCTATAAAGGAGGTCATCCGAGACTAGCAAAGCAAAAGGGTCCGAGACCTCTAAAACGTTAATCGATGAACCTCTGGAAGGACTGAGCTGCATTTTTCAAACCGAATGGCATTCTTGTGTACTCAAAGAGGCCAAACGAGGGTTGATGATTGGCCGTCTTCCAGTATGTCCTCTAGGCGACTGGATCTGGTGTAAAGCCCTGACCAAGATCCATTTACTAAAAATGGCATTTACCAGCCAGCATTAGAGGGTAAAAGACGCTGGGATTGTGCGGACCGGGTAGCGGTCTGGATATCAGTACCAAAGCGTTCCAGAGCCCTTAAAATCTCAAACAGCCTCCAATCAAAGCACCTTAGCACCACTGTTGGAGGGGAGGACCATGAACTTTTGGAAAGGCGGACGATACCAAGTTCGAGCATGGCCAAACCCGCCTTGCTCCTTGAACTTAGTCAGGAGGCAGACGCGAGCACGACGAAATGGTGAGAGAGCCCTGAGTCTCTAAATGGTGTGCACTAGTAATGATTGAACAGAATGAAGAAGAACATGGGGTTCACAAAGCGCCGGAAAATCCTCTGCCAGGGATGGTGAAAAGGGGGAGGTACCAGAAGAAGAAGCACGCAAGATGCCTTTTAAGAGCAGAGAAACTACGTACCTGCAGAATAACAGAGACTACAACCGTAACCAATCCGTCCTGTATTCTTAATGATTCGACCAGAAGTCCGAAATGTGACAGAAAATCAGCTCCCAAAATGGTGGGCTCAATCAGCCAACCCGAATACCCACAGGAATTGACCGGCAAGAGAGATGGTGCTTATGCGATCGAGCGCTCACCATAGGACGGCAGGATGTAACTCCCATTGCTGCCCGTAAAGAGCCCGGTCAGGAAAGGACAGCGACTTTTGTTAGACTCTAGCAAATAAGGAATGAAGACGCATCCGTGTTCGATTAGGAAAAAGACAGGTTTGTAGATCCTTCGAAAAAAGCCGAAGGAAACACCTGAGACGAAGGAAGCGGAGAGTAAGAACAAGACGGAGGGGTGGCCAATGCTGGAATCCACCGCTTTATGGACCGCTGACTAGGGTTTGTTTACCAGAAAAAGTGCCGGGTTTGTTTGGCATCTATTACGGCTGTTCAACCAAATTGGGTAAATTATTTTTTTTGAGGGCCTGGCGTGGGTGAGAGACGGTCAGTAAAGCGGGACGACCCGAAGACGAGCGGGTTCGATAGTCCCTTTGAGACCGCTTCATCTCTGGAGTGATGGGACATTTGTTCAGCTCCGGCCATTAGTCTGCCATGCCATCGTTCCAAAGTCGAAAGACGTTGCTCTTATATCCCGTATAAATCGGTGGATATGACAGTTGTATGGTACGTATTTTTTTACCAGAGATACGAGGGATGGGGCGAGTCACCGTGTAGAAGAAGCGCGGGAAGAGGGGACTGAACGAAGACTGCAGAGTGGAGGGGAGTGATACTGCGCGTAACCATGACGGAAGTTTAGCAGTAGAAGATATGTATGGTATAGATGATATAATGAAATCTTGGAAGTTAGAGGAGAAGGAAAGATGGAAGAAATGAAGGGAAGGGAAAGCAAAGCCACAGCACAAATACAAAAAAGATAACTAAGAAATGATGGAAAAAAAAACAAATAAAATTGGAGTGCCGGAAAATATGTTAAAAAACAAAAAACTTAACATATTGTTCCTGGTATAATAATGGAAAAACTCAGTAACTTTTTCTTTCCTCGGTGAGATGAATTATTCTACTTCACGTCTTGAGAGAAAAAAAAAACTTTGTGTTCCGGTGTATTCGCTACCTATGTATAAATATTATTATTAATATTTATATATATATATATATTATATAATTATATATATATATAAATATATATATATATATATATATATATATAATATATATTATATATATATATATATATATATATATAATATATATATTATATATATAACTATATAATAAAACTGAAAATTATATAAAATTAGGTAATATAAAACATATTTTTCAGTTATTGCAATAAAATGATAATAAAAGTAAGTAATAATAATAATAATAATAATATAAAATAATAATAATAAAATAATATAATAATAATAAAATGTAATAATACATAAAATAATAATAATAATAATAATAATAATAATTATAATATTAATAATAATATCATAATAATAAAAAATAATAAATAATAAATAATAATAATAATAATAATAATAATAATAATAATAATAATAATATAATAATTAGAATAATAATAATAATTGAATTTAAATTGAATTAATAATACTAATAATAATAATTAAATAAGAATAATAAATAATAATAATAATTAAGCCCTGCATTATGAGTCAACAGCATGGACGTTTTTCTTTTGGCCTCATGGATTTGGGGTCCAACGCGCTGCTTTGAAGCTTGCACACGAAAATTTGTAGTGCCCGTAGCTGGGATAAATATCTGCCGTGTTGGAGCCTACTTCCCACTGGCTAGGCTCATGTCACTCCAAGATGTCATATTTTAGCGTGCGTGCTGTTATTGATGTTAGTGGCCAAAAAGGGTTGAACAAAAAACTTGATACAGCTTGAATTTTGTATTGTATTTTAGTCAAAAAAACACGACCCCAGAACCTGGGAAGTTTAAACCAAAAATAGAATAGATTAATACTTAAAGAAATAAAAAAATAATATAACTAAATTTAACATAAAATATAATAAATAATTATTTTACATTAAATTGTATAATAAAAATGAATAAAATTTTGGGCCTATTAGATGGCCTACTTGTCGGCCTACATAAAAATTTACATGGTATTATTGGCCAAACAAAAATCGGGCGTAGGTTCCCCATGAAAGTGGCTTACACAAAATAATAGGCCCTTAGTATATACTAATCTAAGGGTGCTACATGAGGATAAGCTAGCTAAGCAATTATAAATAAAAATATATAAAGAAATACTATATAATAACGCCACTTCACAGGGTACCAACATTTATCACTATTATTTACATTAATATATAATAATAAATAAATTCGCACTGCCTATTTCACTCACCATGGCATAAAAAAGTAATTAGCTCGCTTTAATAAGCTTTAGATAACATAAAGTAATAAAAAATTCATGTCTTATAAT
>JABUQX010011852.1:0-5000 GCA_015478945.1 Trachelipus rathkii | reverse complement strand
GTATATCTAAACGAAATATTTACTAACTCGACCATCACCGGCTTCCAGCACACGGTGCTTGCTCCGACTTCGCTTTGAATCCTACTTACTCCTGCCTCCCTATGCAATCTCCTAATCTTCACCCTTCTGATGGAACATCTATGTTTTGAGCCGGCACCCCTTTCGGTTTTACACGGCCGCGTTAACCTCGTCGATAGACGAGGTTGACGTACATAGGATAAGGGCATGGCAAATTTGAGGGGGAACGAGCTCTAACATCCCCTAATTACAAATACTTTACTAACTCAGACCCTCCGGCTACAGCACCGGTGCCAGGATTCAATCGTAATCCGGATCCGACTCCTCCATACTCATACTCATCTATCTGTCAAGCTCCAAATTTTCAACCTTCAAAAATGAAATCATTTTCTATTTTTAGGCCCGGCACCTCCTCCGTGGGGAGTGCACGGCCACGTAACCTCTTCTACGACGTGGTTACACGTCATAGGAAAGGGGTATACAAAATTTGAGGATACGATGTCTCTAACACTCATTAATTTCAACAATATTTACTAACCCAGCACCGCTCCGGCTCCAGCCCGGTGCCGATCGACTCCTCCTTACTCATACCTCATCTATGCAAGCTCCAAATTTCAACCTTCTTTAACATTCTCCTATTTCTTGGGGGGGCCGGGGGCCAATAAAAAAAAAAAAACCCTCTTCCCGGGGGGGTACACAGCCACACGTAACCTTCCTCTGCGACGATGGTATAATAGAAAGGGTATTACCATTTAAGGCGGATACTATGTCTCTTATCACTCCCAATTGGATGTTCGAGGACTTATTACATAGGTGTCGCTCATTTGTGCTACTTACTAAGATATACTTATATATACAGTAATAATATTAATATATTAATATAATTGACCAGTAAAAATTAACAACCTATTCATTACGGTTGTAGTCCGAGGACTTTTTGGACAGAGGTGGTCGCTCATTTGGGCGAGTTGCCCTATGATTAGATAGGCACTTTACCTCATTCCTCTTTTTTATGCATAACTTAAATATTTACAAAATATGGTTATAATTATTTCATAAAAAAATTGAAAGTCAAATTTTGTAGTGACCATTTAAAATGAAAAGAAAAGAAAACACGCCGTATAAAACTAATGTATTACGGTTATAAAAAGTACTTCTAGGGAAGAAAATAAAAAAAAATAAAAAATAACATTGAAACATACCTCTCAACTCAACATCACTACAAACACTGAGGTATCCCTTAAAGGCGTATACAGTGGTGCCTACCATTCCGTGATTCTATTTTATTTATCTAAGAAAAATGGCATGGGCACTTTATCCATCGTATGGCGTGCGGCCCCACCTATACCTATATAATAGTATATATATATATATTATATATATATATATATATATATATATATATATATATCTATATATAATATATATATATATAATTATACTATTAATATATATATATATATATATATTATATAATATGTATATATATTATATAATATAATATTGTCAAATTAACAGCTCAGGAACCCATGGCATGTTAGGACAAAAAGTACAATGCATTCTGAACCTTATAAGCAAATTTTAAGATTCCATTCGTAATCCCATTGAGCAAATAAACCCACGAATGGTTCCATAATATATATATATATATATATCATATATTAAAATATATAATATATATATTAGTATATATATATATAATATATATATATTATATATATATATTAATATTATATATATATATATAATATATATATATATATATTATAATATAAATATAATATATATATATATATATATATATATATATATATATATATTGAAGTTCTGATGGTAGTTGCTTTCAGAAACTTCTTGCAGAAGGTTTCATAAATAAGAGAGTAAATTGGAGTATATATTTGCGGTGCTTACAGGTTGATAGGTAAAGGCGAAGCTGAGCCTGAAACCCATTCCACTTTTAAAAATCCAATAAGCTTGGGCTTTATAGCCTTAATTACGAATGTTTAATGAAAATAATGAGGCGTCATTTGAACAGCTTATATCTAAAGAAGAAAAATGACGCTAGATAAAATCTGAGCAATTCATGTAGTATCGAAGTTTGGCAGTAGTAAAGTATTAAAATTTCGAATTTGCGAAAAGAGATCTGCGTCATATTTAACGTTTTGACAATTTGAAATTTGCACGGTATTTGACTTAACCTGACTCGTACACAGGTACTCCCCTGCGGCTGAAAGGCACTTACGTTAAGTCCATAGCGCGCCGGCCCTCGATTGCCTCCTTCTGCTCGATTGTCTGTAAGGCTTGGATGGGTCTGGAACAGGTTCAATTGCGAGGGTGATCGGCGCGTCGGACAATCTGCATGTGTCGTAGAGTGCCCGAGGTGGAGCCAAAGAAAATCCTGAAGCCGTTGGAGGAGCAAGGATGACGATGACTGCGGTGATCTCGAGCCCGGTCTATATTGTGCTGTTGGTGGCGAAGGAGGATGAGGGGATAGGAAAAGGATCGGGAAAGGAGAGGAGGGAATAAAGGGGGAAGAGATGCAGAGGGAGAGATAGGAACGTCAAAGAACGGTGAAGGGAATTGAACAAAAGGTTCAGCGCTGGGTCAACGGGGATTCGCCTCGAAGGAACAGCTTAAAGGCGATCGATCGAAACAACTCTCTTCGTGTGGGCGCTCGTATCGTGAAGATTTTTCTTCCTATTATCACAGGACAGGTTCGTTCCACGATCTTATTGGAAGCGGTGCGGTGGGTCAATTTCCGACGAAGCAGAGTGCGCAGGAAAGAGCCTTGGGAATTGGAATCCACTTTGTGTGCGGAAGGAGTTGTCTCCACGACGGCACGCGCCTCAGCGGGTAAACGATAGCAGAGGTCGGTGTAAGAAGTGGAGAGACTGAGAACGATCCCTGAAAGCGAGGGGAACCAACACTAATTCGCAGCCCGAACAGTTGCGCTCCTCTTTAACAGCGGAGCAGATGCCATGCTTACACGGAAGCATCAAGTCCATTTTCCGGATTTTCTGAGCTGAAGAGAAGCCTTTATGACGGTGAGTTCAACATGGTCGCTTGGTTTAAAGAAGTCTGTGATCTTCTCTGAAACCAGAGATTCACAAAAATCTCTCCAATAAAGAAGAAATGTTCAAAAAAAAAGGTCTACCTCTGTCGTATGTCAGAAAGCGCCCCCGCGAAAATCCAGTGGCCCAAGCTTAGCTATGGATCCGTGGCACGCAGGAGGTGCCTCGCCATCGTGTGAAACGAATTCTATAGAGTAATTTCTTACCGCGTGGTGGCCAGTCCCGAATTCAATGTGGACACGTTCAATCGGCACCAGGGGGTAGGAGTGCCCTGCGGACTGGTGCGTTGTACTTAGACGCTGCGAGACACGGCCACAAGTTTGCTCGCGGCTTAGTGCCACCTCGGCGCTTAGGAGGCAGGCAACCAGTTTGCGGAAGCCTCAATGCCAGGGTGGAAAAGCGAGTGAAGATTGAGGAAGACAGCCTGGAACGATGCAGGTACGAAAGGACGAGGAGATTCCTGAGAGACATCGCACAGAAGGTTTCTTCTCTATCCCAGGGAGTTGGAGCCACTCCAGCTTGAGAGAAGAATCTTGTGAAGCGCCAGGATCCTCAGTTAGTCTGGAACTTGCCATAGCGTCTAGTCGATGTTTGTAAGCTGAAATCCGTCGATTTCAATCGGGAGGAGAGCGTCCAGCAGTGAAGTTGTCGACACCTGAAATATGTCTGACATCAGTGGTTAATATGCAGACATATACTCAAAGGTGACGAGCTTCTCGAGAAGAGTGCCGTTTCTGGAGACCATAGCGAAGGTAAGTGTTTTGTGATCAGTGAGTATGTGGAACTCACGACCCTCCAGGAAGTAGCGGAAATGACGGACGGCGAGCATACATTCGAAGTAACTCCCTCCCAAAAAGCACTGTTAGCGAGTCTCAGGAGTTGCAACTGCGAGAAAAAACAGAGGGAGACCACACTCCGTCAGGGTGGCTGGAGAACCCTCCGACAGGCCAAATCGAGGCATCACCCTAAACTCTGTGCGAGCTGGATCCTGGGGTGAACTAAGGAGCTGGCAGAAAGCGAGGTGCTTGCTTTGGAAGCTTCAAAAGCCATCCCGTAGCTTCCGTCAGACCAGTCCATTTTTAGAATACCTCGTGCTTGGGCCGGATGAGTACGGTGAGGAGTCGAAGGAAATATCAGCGCGCCATTTAGAAAACGATGATTAAAAGTAAGCATGCGATGATACTGCGAAGTGCTTCGAGAGACAGCCTAGGAATGGTCGAGATGCCTCACACGCTACTCTGCAGAGGACTAAATCATCCGCTGAAACATGTGTCCTAAAAAGGAAAGAAGGACACCAAAAACACACTTTGCCGGGTTGAGACGCATGCCACATTCGTCCAACCTGGCAAAAACTGTAGATGTTGCTCATGCTCGGCAGGAGAAAAGGAAGCTATGAGGAGGTCATCGAGATAACAAACGCAAGGAACTCTAAGAATCGTCTATCGATGAAGCGTTGAAAAGTATGAGCTGCCCCCTCAAAACCAGAAAGCATCGTGTTGTACTCCAAAGCCTAATAAAGGTGATGATGCGTCTTCGTATGTCCTTCTTATGCTACCGGGATCTGTTGTACCGCCTAGTAATCCAAATTATGTAAAAAATGCGCTGTATCGTCCTTATTAGGGCGACCACTGCTTATTGTCGCATGTGAATGCTTTCTTATGTAATATTGATTTGATGACTGCGGATCGAGCTGTAGCGACTGGTATCTGTGCAAAGCTTCAGTACCCTACAAATCTCCACCCAGCTCATCGAAGTACCTTAGGGCCTTGTAGGATGGGGAGGACCAAACTTTTGGAAGGCGCAACGATACCCAAGTTTCCCTGCGCATAGTGTCAAACTCCGCCTTGGCTGCCTGAGCTTGCAGGAGCAGACGACGAGCACCAAGCGAAGTGGGGAGAGCCAGATCTCTCT
>JABUQX010011851.1:25000-32410 GCA_015478945.1 Trachelipus rathkii | reverse complement strand
ACAAAGAGAGCAGAGAGAGAGAGAAGAAGAGAAAGCCCCAATTAATAGCTAGCTGTGCCTAAAATAGTATTGAAAAGCAGCTTACGTCTGGTTATACGCTAGACAAACGTTTATCCGATGTTAGTAAGGAAAAGCTAAGTTAGCAGAAACGCAGCATATTTTTTTTTTTTTTTTTAGAGACTGCATATAATTAATAAGATCGTTGTGATAAGATTCATATTTTAAGCCAACAGGCCACAGCGTCCCATAAAAACTTGAAACATCAAATTCGAGCTTCTACGAGGTGAGAACATATACATGACATCAATAGAGGAATAAGAAATGTTATGCTAGCTCATATACCGCACCCCCACCGCGCTCATCTCTCCAACTTGAGTCTTCAGTCTCCCAAATGTCTTCTATTTCTTCCTACTTCATCTGCCTAGGCACTCGTTCTTCTATTTTTCATTTATTTTCTCTGGCCCTCCGGGATTCGCCCAAACAAGCCTGAGGGTTCTGAAACCCTCAAATTCAGAATTTCGATGAATTCATAAAGCATAGATTAGACACGTCACTCTGACCTAATTATCAGCTTTATGTTCAAGATTTGACTCCGCTGTTCCGCGACTATCTGCGGGTTGGATCCAACCACGCTCCAGCTACGGTTTACGGTCCACCCTGTTCCGCATGCGATAATGGTCGATTCCTGGAGTAGTATTTTAAGCCGACGTCATATCAGATAGATACTAACGTTATATAATATAAATAATATATATATATATAATATATATATATATATAAAACTAATATATATATATAGTATATAATATTAATTATATATATTGATATATATAATATATTAATATAGTATATATAGTATATATATATATATATATTATTAAGATTTCAAAACGCCAAATTTAAAAAACCTAATTTTGCTAAGCAGTAAGTACATATTTGTGCGCCAAATCTTAATTCTTTGTTAGTTTTTAAATGAATTATGAAAATAGTAAAAACGGCACAATAATATACATAAACAATGCATGATTATAAAAAACATCTAAATATGACCAGTTATCTGAGAAAATTGCGAAAGTGAGAAAGACTCTTATTACCTTAAGTTCTGCAAGTTCCTTGAATGTATTATGTAAATAACGTTTCTGAAAACTTGTCGCTCCACGATCCATTCCCAGTTTGGAAATTTCCTCAGAACGAAAAGTAGTTTAAATTTGCTACAAATCTGAAGTAGTTACGTACTTCCGGAAAAGAAAAACTATGCTATTAACGCCGTTGCAAACCAGAATAAACACGGAAATAATAAAAAGTACTATTCTTTGCCCCTCGATTATTCATTAAAATGATAAAGCAGATCCTCTCTTAAAGATTTCAAACGAAAAAGAAAAAATGTTCCGTTCGGCCTAAGAATCCTTCCGCCTGTCCCTCCCCCAGATAACGAATAAGTTAGCTGACTATAGTTTCTAGTTGAGATTAAAAGCTTGTTGGGGAAATAAAATATCTAACCTCCGCGGAGGAATGGCAACTATTACCACTAAAGCAGATACTCTCAGCGAAAGCCAAAAAAATTTAATCTGAGATCCTCATGATTCATCGCGAATCGAACAACAATATGGCGACGAGCATAATGCAGCTTTCCTTTTGAGTCGACTTTAATGTAGACGAGGAGGCTACTGTGTAGCCGACGAGCCGGGAATTACAAATTGCGAGACGGCTGCAGAAGAGTTTGGTGCCGCGAAACAAGATGCTGACATTGACCCACTCATGGCGTCAAAGTAAGTTCTAAGGCCGCATATAATGTTTAATTTCATAAACATTATTTTGCTCCTCCCGTGTTCTCGCGAAGACAGAGCGTACTTTGTTGTCATCTCCATATATGAGCTGCTGTGAACGACTCTTTTTACCATCTGCCAGAATGGCGCGTTCCTGACAGAACTTCTTATAACACAACATCATCAACTGTAATGAATTTCCCACTTGCGTTATACAGATCCGACTACTTCTCTCGAAGGGTCCTTAACAAATATTGCTCCATACCACATAGTACGAAATCTTCAAACGTCTCGACAACGTTTCAGCTCTGATCAGCTCTCACGTAGCTTTAGAAGAAGAGCACCAGGACTGATCTGAGGATCAGTTCTGCAAGGACGATTGCTAGTTTTTGAAAAAACGCTTTTTTAGAAAGAATTGCGTGTAAGAGGGGATGATGTCGTTAGAACTGAGTGTAGGTAAGACGCCAGAATTATGCCGTCAGCAATAATCAGAAAGCACAGTTAAGAAATCAAAAGCTATTCGATGAAGAACGTCAAGCGTTGTTAAGACAGCTTTACTACACGCAACATCCTTTCCCAACAAGCTCCACCATGCCGACTATATAAAGGCTAATACGTTTAATGAGACATTTGATTCTTTCGAAGTAACTCCTTCCCGTCCTCAGACACCATGAAGGTCTCGATGGCATCAGTACCTTGACAAAAGGTTCTCGCATTATCGCTATAAACGACATCAGGGACTCCAAATCTATTAATAAAACGTTGGAAAGAAAGCACAAAGGATTTGGAAGTCATATCAGGTACTAAGTCCAGGTAAATAGCACGAATATTGAGACAAGTGAAAATTATTATGAACATTTTTTGTGCCTGATTGGATCCTTTAATTTTGACCCACCAGTGCTTCGTAAAATCTATGCCTACATGTTTGAAAGGACGAAACATTTGAACTTGAGCTTTAGAAAAATTTGTAAACTTTGGATACTGATATGCGAAATTGTTGAATTTTTTACAGATTATACAATCTGCTAGTACCCTTTTGATAGTAGCTCTTGAAGAAGTTATCCAATATCCTTTCAAACGTATATTCGTTAATGTGGCCTGAATGCCCAAATGTTTACATTTATGATGAGCATCTTTGACGATAAGGACAGATAAATGATGGTTTTTAGACAACAGAATTGGATTCATTATATCAAATTCATAGTGGTTGGAACGGGATAGACGACCTTTACTTCTAATAAGACCGTTTTCATCCAAAAATAAGTCAAGTCGATTGACAAGGTCAGGAGGATTAGAAATAGAAGGATCAGTTTTTGCCTTTTGAAGAAATTCTATTTCCTTAGAGAAGGACTCTTTTTGCATGACTAACAAACAATATAGCAGAGCCTCTAGCATCACATGTCAATTTGTTTGTGTTTAGTATAAGCCAAAAATTGGAAAAGAAGCTGCCACAAACCCATGAGAGCTAACCCTAACTCGCAAAATTTCCAAAATCAAACCACAGGTAGCATTTCCGCTCTTGTAGACGCCGCAAAAACTGGAGAAGTTTGTAGTTTTCTGTTCGATTAAGTTCAAACTTAGGCCAATATGAAGGATCTGAAGCCAACCACTCAGGTCCATGACACCAAAAGGACAGTTTTTTATGAAACTCAGAAAGAGACAGACCTCTAGTAATTAAATCTGCAGGGTTTTCCTCTGATCGAACATAGAGAAATTTTGCAGAAAGGGAAAACTCTTCTTTCAGAGAAGAGGTCATGAGGATTATATCCTGAATACGATTTCGTACAAAAATTTGCTTGCTCTTTTGTCCTTTATTCAGAATCCAAAACAGTACGATTTGAGAGTCAGAGAAAATATTAAGCGAAGAGAATTTGACCCCTTGTAAACTGTTGAGAACCTGAGGCAAGCATTTCAAAGCTAAAAAAACGGACAAAAGTTCCAAACAAGGTAAGGTCCTTTTCTTTAAAGGAGCAACCTTCCCTTTGGCCCATAGTAGAGATGGGTCATTAATGTCGGAAGAAACATAAACCGAAAAACCATAACATTGCGTGCTGGCGTCGCAGAATATATTCAAAGTTAAATTGGAGTCGAGGGACTCGAAACTAGATCGTGGGAACGAAATTTCCTTAAGAGAAGATAAATCCTGACTGAGCTTTTCCCATGATTTCTTCATATCAAGTTCGATTTCATCATCCCAGTTCATCTCCTTCTCCCATGTCTTCCTCATCAGTAAACGACCTCGGATAGTTACCGGCAGAAAAAGAGAGAGGGGATCGAAAATCTTAGAGATTTCAGATAACAACTGCCTCTTGGAATTAACAATTCCAAGAGTAAAATCACTTAGCTTAAGCGAATCGTCTGACGTATCAAATAAATATCCCAACACTCTCTCCTCAGCACACTGATGAGTGGAGAGCTTATTCTCATATGAAAATAAGTCTCTGAGATCAGGATGATTGGAGTTCCACGATGCCAAATTGAAGCCTCCTTCACTCATACGAGTGTTAGCTTGATGGTAGATGTCTGTCAGAACATCTAAAGATGAATTTGTATAAATCAGATTATCCACATATAAATTATTCATAAGAATAGATGTACACAGGTCAAGAGGATACTTTTGAGCGTGATGTTTAATAACCGCCCCTAGTACATAAGGGCTTACTGATAAACCAAATATGATTGTGGCATAACGATAGGTTTGTATCACTCCACCTTCAGTCCAAAAAAAACAGAACCTATTTCTATCCTCTTCCAGTTTGAGGCGAATTTGAAGAAAGGCTTTTGAGATGTCTGAAAGAACAACATATTTGTTGGTACGAAAAGAAATAAGAATCCACTCCTGGATAAGAAGCTTGATTCAATGACGGGCAACCACCAACCTTCAAGCTACAATTGAAGACCGGCCTGATTTTTGTTGTAATTTGAGAAGCTGTTTTGATGATCGGACGATGAGGAATCCAGATATATTTATTAAAATCTTTAGGAGACACTTGTACAGTCTCAATGATTCCTTCTCTCAAATACTGCTGAAAGACCTCTCCATAGGCGGAAGTGAGGCCTTGACTGTCAAGCCGTTTCTTAACGCGATGAAGAGTGGCAAGTGCCACTTGATGATTAGATGGGACATCTTCTAAAATATCTTTGTACCATGGAAGTTCTATATGGTACTTGCCCTCTCTAAATTCTATGCCTTCATGAAATTTTCGGATGAATACGTCATCGATAGACCCTTGATCTGATTCTTCTTTGATGCCAAGAGATTCTAATTTATACAGGTGCTCAAGACCCAAATCCAGATCAGTATTCTTATGGGTATATAAAAGAGGATCAAAATAAGTAGGTGTTGGTTCTAAAATAAGATTTACGATGTGATTTGGTGTTTTCACGAAGAATTTGTTGAGAAGAGACGAGGACAAAGTTTTGTTGTCCTTTTGTCAAATATCGTTAGTATCATTAATCCTATGATCAAATTCACTACCAAAAATGATGGATTCTTGAGACGGAGTTAAAAATGACTTTACAGGTCCAAAAGGAATTGTTCCATGGCATGTCTCTAAAGCCCTACCCTTTATACAAGGAATAGTACATAAATGTTTGAAAAGATAGAGTACATCAATGCCTAAAAGTCCATCAATATTATTAACACTATTAGTATGTTTACCAATATAAAATTGATCTGCTACGTTGTGTCCATTCCAAGAGATATTATGAATGGCCCCCATAAGGCCCTTCACGTCAAAACTCACATCTAGTTCAGGATCTATCAAAACAGGCACCTTTATAAACTGTTGACAACAAACATTAAGTTCTACATCTATAGAGCGCATAGACCTAACCTGTTCCCCCAAAAAAGTTTTAACAGTGTTGTTATATACAGGAAGAGTTTCAAAACTGACTCCTAGTTTAGAAAGTATGTTGTTATTAAAATAGGAGCGCTGTGATCCAAGATCTAGAAGAACTCTGACAGTTTCTGTTTTGTTATCTTTTCTCACTTTCAAGGAAAGAGTTGGTAAAATATGATTAGAAGAAGAATTTCCAGTATTAATGCACAGGAAGTTCCTGTTTTGGTCGTCAACATCAGAATTGTCCTGAGATGCTGAAGATGTAGACGGTTGTTCTTCAGAAGTGACTGCACGATTATTGCTCTTCATTTTTGCCTTTGCTCCAGTAGGGCAGAGAGCTGTTATATGAGCACTGTTTCTACAAAGTCCACAAGGACGACTTAAACCATATTTCTTAGCAGGACAGCTGTTGGCAGCATGTTTGGAACTGGAACAATTAGCACACAAACCCAGCTGTATACATTGCTCTCTCCTATTTTTAGGAGTGGTGAAGACGGTACAAGAAGTCATGAAGTGATTTCCCTGACATAGTTTGCACGGAGTCGCAGCAGTAGATGCAGATACACACTCGTCCTTCTTGGGCGAATTATCTGACTTAATAGAAGGTTTCTTCGAAATTTCAGTAGATTTGGAAGAAGTGTTATACGAAAAAGTTTTCTTTGTTGTGGAAGAAGAGGAACGAGATGGATTTTTACTAAATCCGGAGGACGAAAATTTAGCCTTCGTTTTCTCAAGAGATTTTAACACATTGTTATAATGAGAGAAAATTACATTAACAGATGGATACTCTTCTTGAGTAATGAGTTTAAGTTCACGAATAAAATTGGAAGGCAACTTATCGACTATGAGATGACTTATCAATTTATTACCGGCCGAATTTTCAGCCAAAAAATCTAAATCAAACTCTTTAAGTTCGTGAAGGTAGGCTCTTACTTCTGAAATGAAAGAGCGAACGTTGTCTAATTTTTTTTCATCTAAGATAGGAGCCGCGTCTATCTTATGGAACAGAGAATCTATAATAAAAGGCTTATCAAGGTACAAATCCTTCAATATTTCCATAGCCACAGAATAATTTTCATCTATATTGGCCAGGTGTTCAACATCTTTTAGTGCATAACTTGAGAGGTGAGATTTAAGATACTGCAATTTTGTTGCATTTTGTTATTTCTTTCCTAAAGCCAAAAACGTTTTCAAATGATAAAATGAAAGACCTAAAAAAGAAACGATCCCCTCACCCGAAAATGTTTTGCACTTAAGAGCAGGTAATTTTAGCTCGTGTTGTTGTGTAAAATTTTTAAGTATGGAGTTCAATTCCCCACGTGTAACAGAGTCCCCCCCTTGAGAATGAAGAGAATTTGGAGAAGGTTGAACTATGTCATGTGAAGTAGGAGTGACACTGTTAACTACTTTCATTATCTGTATGTGATAATGTGAAGTTTTAATCACCTCTTCATTTAAAATACTCTGATCATACTTTAGGATTCCCGATGCGCATATTTTTGCCTCAATATCAGCATCATGGCTTCGAATCTCCTGAAGCCTTAAGGACACCTCCTCCAATGCTGATGAGACATTTAAGTCACTCAACTCAGCATTAAGAATAGGCTTCAATAACAATGTTACTTTCCGCTTGATTACACCTCTTGCCACTCTCAAAGGAGATATTTCCTCTTTTACAGAAGCAAGAATACTCTGTTTCTCCTCAGTAGAGGCATTAGAGTCCACTAGACCTATGTCAGATTGAATTGTTTCCTCTAAAGCATTCAAAAGTTCAGAGGCAGAGGCTATGTCGTCAGAAGTCA
>JABUQX010011851.1:0-20000 GCA_015478945.1 Trachelipus rathkii | reverse complement strand
TTGATTAAAAATTAGTCCAATCCGGGTGTATCAAAAAATGAATATTAAAACATTGAACTCGATTCAGTATTTCAGCTTTCTTTTTCTCCTTATAATTAAAGTGAACGCAGAGAAGTAATGAATTATGAATCACAGGTCGTTTCATTTGTTTCCTCTATATAAAATTCAACCCCTCTCGATTGTATCTATGTAGTTAAATTGGAAAAAATAAAATCTGTGTCTCTTATAGACGAATAATTGCGAGATAGGCTTTTAATAGAGTGAGTATCTTTTCCGAGAACATTGTATATTGTCTGTTTACGAAATTCCTTTATCTACTTACCCTGAAGTTATGTATACAATTTTTCCTAAGCACATTTCTTATGGTTTTTTAATGATTTTAGTTTTTTTTTAAATCACCTGCGATAGCGCTCCTAGTTCAGTGGTAGAGCACTCGCCTAGCAAGCGAGGGGACCCAGGTCTTCCGTACAACTGGGTTGGAGCGAGAGAACGTTGAACTTATTACTGCTTTAACGGTCATAGCTTCGTCCCACTACACAACATTAATGAAGGGGTACATGTATTAATTAGAGCTCCGTCGGTCATATTGCTAACAAGATGGGAATGTTCAATCCCAGGGCGTCCGCGATGAGGGCCTGGCAGGCCAGCGGATGTTTACCCTATATGCCCCTTGCTCTGCTCAAGGGACGGCTATTCTCAGAAAGAGTGTGCCACACAATAGTATCAACAAAGTTCTATACCTGGGTTAGTTGAATTAATTTTTTTGATTTTAATATATAATCATCTTCCTCACTATCTGACTAGAATATCAAACACCTAACATATACATAAATTCGTTAGAGTTAGGTCACATTGTAGGAGTACTGAATTTCTTAACCAGTAGTTCAAACCTATAAGTCCAACACACATTTTGTTTGATAGGTGTGCAAGTACAAGAGTATATTTAGTGAGGAAGATAGAAAGAAGGAAAAAGTATTAATCATTACGGCAGAAATACAACATAAGAATAAAATATTAGATGTGAAATCCAAGTTCACAAGTCATTACTCTCCGACAGTATCAGGAAAAAGATGAAACAGATTGTGATAGTTATACTTAACTGTCGCCACGGGACTGCCGCCTTTATGAAAAAGAACAATAATAATGACCATAGACAGAGTTCACAAAAAATTTATTGATCTATCGCTATTAAACAGTGAAATATGTACAAAGCCACAAGATGATGGAATTGAAGAGCATATAATTTCACACGAACAAAGATAAGGGACCGGGGAGAGAGTTCTAGATGGGAAAGACTCGAATGAAGTTGATACGTAGTAAGAGCCTGTATCTGGAGTGGTGATTCCGATCCCAGATATGTGTGATGCTACTGATACACTCAAACAAACACTAGGAAACAGGGACACGCGCAGTAGTAAGATATATGTACAGCATGAAATTGTGCCAAAATGGAAATGTATAGGAAAAATAAAGGTGATGCCTTTTCCTCTTTCAGCATTCTCTTTACTGTTGGGCAGAGCGATATCTCAGTTCCCTTTAAGTGAACACTTTCAATAAGTCAGGGTATCTATCGCGCTTTTTTCAAGAATCGACCTATGTTAGGGGGGGGGGTTGTACTTCACTGGAAGAGAGGTGTTTTTTCTATATATACATCTTGGACCAAAACCACAAGTTCTCCCGGTCTGGATGTGAGAATGGAGTGAGTAAGTGCTTCAATTTTCTGTGACTAGAAATATGAGTGGGTATAGCATCCAATTGCCTCCTCATTATATCTACTAGTATATTGTAATATATATATCATATATTATATATATATATATATAATATAATATTATAATATATATAATATATAGTAGTATATATTATATATATAATATAATTTATATATATATATATTATATATAGTATATATATTAAAAACGAAAACTTCCATCCTCGTAGCACCTTTTTTCAGTTACTTCTCAACTACTTTCTAGGTGCTTTTCCTACCATATTTCTATTTTCAAGATACTTTCTAAGTTACTATCATGTGTTAAATCATTTTACCTTCACTCTCTTCTTTTTTACTCTGTATCATACTCTCACTTCCATCTAACCCTTGACCTTTGAAGCTTTGCGACGGGGATCTGATAACGGGGATTCAGGTCTCACTAACGTGCTCTTCTTTGGCCACACTGTTGCTATGGTAACACTTTTTCTCATGCTTTTGTGTTGAGCATCTTTGGGTACCAGAGTAAAACAATAAATCATGGAAGCATCATGAGCCCTTTTTTTCTTCTATTTGAAGGACAGGATCTAACATTGGGAGTTTTGGGACCCCATTTTAGCCCCCTCCTAAAAATGGACATAAAATTCTTAACTTTTTCAGACAATTTTGATCGGGTTAAAAGCAAACCGCAGCTTTTTTTGACTTCTAAAACGTCATTTTCGGATGTTTTTCTGTGTCCGTAGTCATTATTTCGGCGTTTTCATTTTTTCCGAAAAATTAAATTTTTTGAACATTTTGTCGTATCAACTTCTACAATTTTTTTTGAAAGGACTTCAAACTTGAAATATTACATAGAAATGAGTTCTATTACCTACAAAAGTAAGGAAGTAGTTTTTTGATTTGTGAAAATTATGTCAGGCAATTGAAAAAGAATTACATGTTGAAAATTCGACCATTGCTGAGCCACAATTTTTTCAAAAATTCAAAAAACTACTTCTACAATTTTGTGCGTAATAGGAACCCTATATTGCATATTTCAAGTTTGAAGTCATTTTTTAAAAAAAAAAATTGTAGAAGTTGATAAGAAAAAATGCCAAAATATTTAGATTCGGAAAAAAATGAAAAACGCCGAATCAAATAACTACAGACACAGAAAAAACACCCGAAAAAAAGACGTTTTAAGTGGTCAAAAAAAAGCATGCTCGGTTTGACAACTATTATTGCACATCAAAAATTGTCGAAAAATTAAGAATTTTTATGATTCCATTTTTTAGGTGGGGGCTAAAAATGGGTGTCCCAAAATCCCCAATATTGGATCTTCCCCTGAAGGGGAAACTCCCTGATTCAAACCCTATCAAACTACGTTTAACTACCTTCATAAGCTATTTTCTCCGACTTTTCTATATGTATTTTAATTCATTTTATAAGTTTATTGCCTTCTCTTGACTCAACAGTCCTTTTTACACTTTTAACGCTACGGTTCGATTACATTTCTAGGTCGTTATCACTTACCCTCTTAGAAATATGCCGCTTTTACCGAAACATTTTGTACGCTTATTCATGAGCGTTTTTGCTAGAAATGAGTTCGTAGGGAACACGTCAACCTATTTGAAAAGGTAAAGAGGAGGTTCCCTTATACTCCATTTGAAGTGAAAACAGGAGCGTCCACTTTTTATGTTATGCCACTTAAAGGGAATGTTTTCCCGGGATTCTTGGAAGTCCTGAATAGTTTTATATGCGGGATTTATCCAGTGATTTTTCCAGTTCATGGAATATCCCAATGTTAATTATTTGCATAATAATTAACAAATCATATTTAGAATATTTTAGTACAAGCAAATTTCCTGTTTAAGCACAGCAAACGATTTCATTATTGTCTTGAGTTGCAATATTTTAAAGTTATGTGTTATTCACGTACCGAAGCCGTATGAGCTTGAGTATACTAAGCAAAGTATATTTCAACCGTGAGTCTTATTTGATGAACCAGTTTAAAATTGCAGTTCAGAGTGTGGTTTCCTCTATATCTTGTTCCGTTACTCATCCTTAATTTATTTTCATTTTTGTTACCTTCTCCTTTTTTCCATGACAGACTAATCTAAAATATTTGTGTGGCAATACTATGATGAAAGGAGTGATGGTGAAGAGGTAAAATGCAAAAAACAGTGCTCCACAGCAATTAAATGTAAAAGTTTTTCTACAAGTGCTTGCTTCGGCAACTGAAAGACAAATACTCTATAGAGAGACCGACACCAGCGGACAGCTGTACTCTAAAACGATCTGGAGTCGAGGAAACTTAATCTAGTTTTTAAAGTGTTTCATAAGTATTCATTTTCAACCAACATTACTGACAAAGGTACGATAAAAAGTTATCGTTCCTAAACTTGTTGCTGTTAATGGATATATGTAAAAGTGAAATTATCAATCTAGCGCTCAGGGATTAAACATTATTTCTTTTAAATGGCAGGGCTCAATATTGGAGCCAGCAGCACCCCATTTTAGCCCCATCTAAAAATGGATATAAAATTCTTAATTTTCAGCCAATTTTGATTGGAAAAAAGCAAATTGTAGTTTTTTTCTGACCTTTAAAACGGTCGTTTTGAGTGTTTTCCTAGTGTCTGTAGTTTTTCCTCAGATTTTCATTTATTCAAACCTATGTTTTGACATGTTAATAGCTTCCTCTCTTCCATTTTTCTAAATGACTTCAAACTTGAAATATGCATAGATGGATCCATTACCTAAAAAATGCACGAAAAAGTTTTTTTGACTTTTTGAAATTTGTGCTCAGCAATGTCAAAATTCAAAACCAACTTTTATTGGTTTTTAAAATGAAAAATTGCGATATTTTTTTTATGCTCATGTGATCTGGATAAAATTTTTAGAGCATATATACTCGGAGGAAATGTACATTTTACTTAGATAATTACTTTGTATATAACAGTAGTTTTGGATTTGTTCCTTTAAAACAAATTTTCAAAAAAAAAAAAAAAAAAAAAAAAAAAAAAAAATTCTTTCTGAGCATACAAAAAAAAATTTCTAAAGTAAAAAAAAAGCATGTATCTAATTAACTGTTATAAAAAAAAAAGAAAAAAAAAAGCCCTGAAAATTGATGTGATCGGACCAGTAGAGAAAAAATATATCAATATTTAACTTTTCCAAAAAAAAAAAAATAATAATTACCATGTTTACCTTCAATACAATTATTTTGAAATTTTTTTTTATATGAAAAGCTCATGAATATCTGAATTCGTTCACACAAATATTTCTTCTCCGTAAACGCAGCTTCATCAAGCATGATTTTTTCCCTAAAAACGCTCGCAATTGCGGTAAAACGCGTGAAGTTAAGGAAAAATGATTGAAATTGCAGAATATCTTGTGTAGACTCTTGAAATTAAGGAATAATGCTCGAAAACCCGAAAAATATACCCTCTAGGATGATCGATAAAAAAGAACCAAATCTTAATTTATCACTTTTGTGGCACTTTTTCATCTGTCTATCTTGCGACCCTCTTTAAACAAATTTAAAAAAAATTTTTTTTTTGAACATTTATAAAAAATTTTCTTTTGAGTATACAAAAAAAATTATCTAAGTAAAAACATGTATCTCGCCCGACTGTACAAGCCCTGAAAATTGATGCTGATCGGACCAGTAGAGAAAAAATATATCAATATTTAACTTTATATACAAAGTGAATTAGCAGGTAGACTTGGCGGTAAAGGACTAAAGGTCTAAAAGTATATTTAAATTTTGAATAAACATTTTTTATATTTAATACAGAATAATATACGAAAAATTGAAAACGCATATTTGACAGTGGTCATACACTGAATAGTTACATTGGAGTAAACAGTTTGTTTCCTACAGTCAGGAAATCTGCGTCTATAATCACTCACTACCTGTAATATGAATTGCCTCTGACTTTCATTTCTTGTTAGGCAGTCATGATATTCAGCTATTAAATTAATAGCCCTTTCTGCTATATCATTGACTACTTTCAACTTTTCAACCACTTGTAAGGCCATATCAAATTCGCCATTATTTGACCACGTATAAGGGTCCGTAGTTAGGAATCTCGTAATAATTAAAATTGAACTTACTGAAGAATGTGTGTGTTTCTGGAGTTACAAAATACTCTAATCCTTTACTAATCTTATATGAATAGATTTGTACCTGTTGGGTTTGATATGCATCCAATTTGTCTTGCTCTTCAAATATTTTCATAGTGGCGATCATTTTTTCTTTTTGCATCGCATGACACTTTATTATCAAAGAATGATAATGCAATTGTCTCTGTGCTCAGATACCATAAATGGTTTTTAAACTTGTTCAATGCAATTTTAGATATATCTGGGTCAATACTTTCATATTCCACAATATTTTTGATAAATTGAAAGTTTTCATTAGGTGATTTGGTGGAAATCGGAGCTCTATACCAGCATTTTGCGTATATCTTAACAATAAGAACGCATATGTCCGAGATACTTTTCATCTCATTAGGTTTCAAACGGAAATTGCCTTCGAAAAGGAATATTTTAAAAAAAAACAAGAATTTCGTCATCCATCTTGCATGATGTACTGCTCCTTGGACAGGGAATATTCAACCGGAGATCTCAAAGAAAACTTATTATCAATTCTAAGAACTCCTTATAATCGTCTCGAGGCATTAGTTCTTACTGTAAGTTATGTTTGGCAAACATGAGAATATCATGAATATCGTCCTTTAATAATGCTTTAATATGCGGTATTACCGTTCCTAGTTCAAAAACAATAGAGTCGATTCCAGACCATACGTCTATTACTGACACAGCATTTATGCAATACTGCTACAACTTTTTCGGTGACTATATTACGATGACCACACAATAACGTAATCTTTTTCGGCTGAGAAGGTTCAGGTTCTCATTGTAAATCAGAATTCTTCAAACTATCTTTTTGCTGCAGGTCTGATGAATCCTGAGGAATGTCTAAGATCGTGGGAACCATTTCATAGTTTGATAAGCTACTATCAGATGATTCCATTTGGTGAACTTCTACTGTAAAGGATAAGTACGAATAAATAATCATGTATATCCCAAAAAAATTACATAAATAAAAAAAATACAAAAGTATCATAGTGGCAATATTAAGCTATTATTTACAAGCAATTAAACATATTATTACTTATTTGTTTCCTTCATAATGGAGCGTATCTTTCTTTCCTTGCAATAAAATGCTACATTTGTTTTCAGCTCTTTCTTCTTGCCGAATGAGTTTTTCATCGATGACGAACATATAACCTGGACGACCTTTCTTTCGTTGGTTCAATAAAAATTGCTTGTTTTCTTCCAGTTTTATTAAATGCAGGGCATTTGCATGCGCAACGTCGAATGGAAAGTCAAAGTTAGATGATGTAAACAGCGTTACGTTTTCTTTCTAAGTTTGTGAAGTTCTTTTACAACTTTTGTGGAGCCTTTATCATTCACAGAATAATATTTATATCAAAAACCACAATTGTCTTGTAGTTAATTGTAATTAATAAATCAAAGTACCAATGATGAATTATCATTTCGCAAATTAATTTAGTTTGACCTAATATTATTCTTTAAAAGCCTTATATAAATAGCTAATGATAATTTTTAAATTAGATTTTAATCTTTAACAAAACTTCCGAATTTAATATTAATAAATAACTGAATCAGGAAGGAACTACATCAAATCCCGTTGAAAATATTGATATGCGGTCGAATAATTTAATTTTCACCAAACTACTTCATATAATATATTTATATCACATATGATATGCTTTACATCGAAACGCAGTGCTATGAATTTGTTTGTGTCAAAGTCTCTATTGCTAAAATTTCAAATTAATATATTTAAGAAATAGTTACCTATAAAACATTTTATTTTATTTTCCTTTTCAATATTTTACAATAAATTTTTAATTAATAATGAGAAAAAGTATAAATAAATTTTTTTATATTATATCATTAATATTTTTTTTAAAATTTGCTTTATATAAAAGTTAATTTTATTGACTACGAAAATTAAACAAGCAAAATGCTATTTTGTTAGTATGGCAAAAATTCTTGGTGTGTAATACAAGGCCGTTTATGAAGTACCATATATATATATATATAATATATTATATATAGTATAATAAGTATATATATCCTATGTATAGATATATATAATACTATTATTATATATATATATATATATATATATATATATATATATAATATATATATATATATTTTATAGAGTCACTTTTTACAAACGTACACGTCAAAGAAACAATAGATATTATATACCAACTCATTATATAAAAATAATTTAATGATTTAATATATTGATACTAATATAAATTTGAATTTAATATTCTGCCCAATTTTAAAAAACTACTGGCAACTAGCACTGAAGAATCTATTTTTCCCTCTTAATGGATTCGCTTTTAACTAAACACAAACGATGGTATGGCAATGGGTTCCCCCTGGACCCTCCTTTGCTTTTTTGGCATTTCATGAGGTGACTTGGTTGGAAAACTGCTCCTTGGACTTCACACCTCTTCTCTATTTGAGATATGTGCTTATTTTTGGAACATTTGAACAACAAACATCCGAACACCTATTTACAAAGGAGGATGAAGTGGATGAAGGTTACCATTTTTTGATGTGTCTGTGGAGAGAAAGGTAAAGCAAATTTCAATACATCAATAGTACTGGAAACCCACTCAAACATTGGGCAGACTAATTATTTCAGCTCTATCCACTTTGGATATAAACGGGCAGGCATCTACTGTAGAATAGACAGAGCATATAAAATTTGATTGGTTATCCTTTCATAAGAAATGAACTTTTTGAGAACTTTCTTTACAATAAGTCCTGTTTTCTCAGACTATTTTTCGTAAGACCATCGGCTTTACTTGACTAATTTAATTCCAGTCCAAAAAACCCCCCTTCCCCCCCCCCCAAATAAACCCGAATTTTTTTTTTTTAAAACCAAAACAAAGAAAAAAATCTACTTAAGCTACCATACTTTACCACCTCTCTATTAGACCTGGTCATGTTACTTAAAGAAATTTTAAACACCATCTTTTCCCCAATTTGACTTCAGATTTGTTTGTGTTAATTCCAATAGTATAGGCTCGTACTACAGATCCAAAGAATTGCTTCCTGCCTTACTTAGATCCTGTGTTGTATATAAAAATTTGTGTGCAGACTGCAACGCCTGCTACGTAGGTGAAACTACTCTACAATTAATGATTAGCATATCTAAGCACAGAGGTCTCCCTTTTCGCGCAGGTCAGCCTTTATCCAATCCCGATATTCGGCCATAAGGGAGCAGCCATGTCACGGGACCACCCAATCTCCTCAATAACTTTTCGATACTCAAATCACATTTTGATCGAAACGGACGGGAGGATCTCTTGGAGTCCCTCTTCATAAAACTTATCAACCAACTCTAGCAATAATAATGGTTCAATAAAGCTATTTATTGCATGACTGTTGATGCGGCTTCAAATCCATTATTATTGTTTTAATTTTTATTATTATTATTATTTTTATTATTATTATTATTATTATTATTATTATTATTATTATTTTATTATATTATTATTATTATTATTATTATTATTATTATATTATTATTATTATTATTATTATTATTGATTATTATTATTATTATTTGTTAAAAAAAAAAAGTTTCTTTAATTTAAATTTTTCCATTACATAGTCCCGTTCATTTATGTTAAATAAAAACCAACAAAATAGTAAATCATCTATCACCTTTGTGTTTTATTAATGTTTTCTCCAGATTTGTTCGATATGGAGATGCAACAAAATCCTTTTTTAATGTTAGCACGAATGTAATTTATATATACATTTGATTTTAATGTGAATGTATAATGTTTTTCAATACACTGATGAGGATGGACCTTTATCCGAAACGTCTGATTAAGTAAATAAATAAAATGTAGAAAATTCGAATTACAGTTTCGTTTCCATAATTTAGACTTTGGTTAGTAAATAAATTTCTTTTAAAAAATTTTTTGTATATATTTCATATATTATATATTATATATATATAGTATAGGGTGTAGTATATAGTATATTATATATATTATATATATTATAATATATTATATTATATATATATATATATATATAGATAACGTCAGATAATATAATTTTTAACAAAGATATATATATACAAATATATGTTTGTTTTTTTTAAGCTTCGTTTTATATTAATATATACTATATTCTATATATATATATATATTATATATTATATAATATATATTATAGTATATATTTAATATATATATATAGTATATATATAATATATATATATATATATATTATATATATATATATAATATATGATATATATATATATATATATAATATAAATATATATATATATATCCTATTATATATTATATATATATATTATATATATATATAATAATAATATATATATTTATATATATATATATATATATTATATAATATATATATATATATATATATATATATATATATATTATATATATTATATTATATATATATATATATATATATGATATATAATATATATATATATATATATATATATATATTATATATATAATATATAATATATATAATATATATATATATATAAGTAGTTTGGGGACGTCAGTTTGACCTCCTACAGCTTTTCTCAAAAAGTATTAAGAAGATATTTGCTTCCAAACTTGGAAATATATATGTATATAATGGGAATATAGCTCGAAACCGTGTAAATTTCAAGTCTGTAGGAAGTATATATAGAGGGAGGTCACCCCCGAGGGTGGACTCCGATATTGCGCTTACGCCCTTGTGGCGTGATCTGCGTGGGTGATTTAGGCTAACGAGCGTTTTGTGCTGATCGATCACCTGGAGCTCAAACAGCCGAAGGTTGTTTGACCGACGACACAGACATGTAGCGAGCGTGCGCAATACACAAACACATTATATTGATTATTAATTATTTATTAACGTCGAAAGAAGTGTTTCCGTAGGAAACACTTCTGAGTTTGTTTTTAAACCCTTTTGCGCCTGCGTCCGCGACTCGAGTCCGCACTGCACTGCCCCGCACCACGCCGCACGCCCCGCCGCACCGCCCCTCAGGCCCCGACATATATCTATATAAGTTAACGAGTTATCGTATCGTGATACAATTTTGGAGTGGTGTTGATGATGAAGGTACCCCTCAGTGTATACGACGTTCGTCCCATGGGTCTCCCCGAAGGGGGGACCCACCCCCTTCAAAATTAAATATTGATGTAGAAGGCTGAAATTTGGTGAGGAAGGATCAGAGTTGAGTTTCTAGAAAGAGTTAGTATGGAACCTGAGGAGTTGGCTCGGCACCGGTGCCGGAGCCAACTGCGGTGCTTAGTTAAAAACAGTCGTATAACACCAATATTGGTGTGCTTATAATGTTATTGGATCTGTAGATTTCGAGAATAATGTTTTCAGAACCATTCAGAAAAATAATAAATAAATAAATAAAATAAATAAAATAAATAAATAAAATAAATTTCTTACACTTTTATGTTTTACTTACAAATTTACGTTTTTAACATACCCTAAAAGCAGTAAATCACTAATCAAACCACTATCCACCACCATCCAACCCTCCCTCCTGATCTCTATGACTTATTGACTTTGATTAAGGTCAAATTTGAGTAGTATTTTGGTAAACAAACATAAAATCAGAGTTCTTTTATACAACGATCAAAACAATATATGTGCTGACGTAACAAAGTTTTCAACATTAATAAGCTTATATAGCATCATCTGAAACTAAGAATATACCAAACACAGAACGACAAACCTAACATATCTTAAAACGGAATAAACGGTCAACATTAAAAGTTTCACACCTAACAACAGAAAGTAACTAACTAGCAACCAAAACGTAACTTATTACACTTGGTCTGACTTTATAAACATTAAAATGTTAATTTTACACTAATATGGTAATATTTGAACTAAATGATAAGAGATATTTTCTTTAAACTTGGAATATAATCTATGTATGGGAATAAGGACGAATCCGTGTAAATTCAAGTCTGTAGGATGTATATATAGAGGGGGGTCGCCCCCGAGAGCGAAGGTGAAAAATAACGCTACGCCCTTGTGGTGTGTGTGTGTTGTATTGGTGAGCAAAGATTAGGCTTTAACGTAACTAATCGAGCCAGGTGAGTCCACAGGCGAGTTATGGTGATCCAGTAGGGTTACCCTAAGGGCGGTGTTGCCCCTTAGGCGCCAAGTGTCAAATACGTCGCTAAAACCACGCTTAGGCTTAAACGAATGGAATGAAATTTGAATGTGAAGCTATATGATGACGCAATCTTGTCGGAGACGAGATTACGTCCCTCTGCATCCTCCCCTGGAAGGGGGATGCTGCCCACAAGAAAAAAAAAAAAATTAATTTGATCATAGAAGATCGAAACTTGGAGAAAGGCTGAAGGAGCGGAGTCGGAGTCGGCAGTCGAGCGTGTCGGAGCAGGAGTCGGAGTCGGATTCGCGAGACGGAGTCGGAGTTGGGTTCAGCTTCTGAGTCCAGGGAACCCGCGGAGCAATTCTCTTCCGATAAAAAAAAAAAAAGAAAAAAAAAAAGAAGAAAGAAATGCATGGAAGCAAAACAGAGGAAGGAGGAGGAGAAGAAAGGAAGAAGGAGGAGGAAGAGGACAGGAAGAAAGGAAGAAGGAAGAAGGATGAGAATGAGGAAGAGGAAGGATTCAGAGTTTGTTGTGGCCACACTTTCTTCTAGATCGTTGTGGCCTGAGTTATACCAGTCGTATAAAACGAATGTTGGTGTCCTTATATGGTTATCGAGGTCGTAGAGTTCGAATATTAAGGTTATAAGCCCGTATAGGGTGTCTAGGACCCCCGTTGTGGGTCCGACTGAAAAAAGAGCCACAGAGTGCAAAAACAAAGGAGGCAGAAAGAAGGATGAAAGATGAATAGGGAGAGGAAAAAGAATGAAGAAGGAGTCCTGACTCAGCAGGAGTAGAATGTGACCGATGCCCGGTGTTGGCTCCCGTGCGGTGCGAGTTATTAAATATTTGTGTAATGATGCAATACTGTGTCTTTATATATTGCTTAATTGGTCTGTAACGATTTCGAAAATCAATGGTTTCAGAACATCAAGAAATAAAAAATAATAATAAATAAATTAAATAAATAAAATTTCTTATTCTTTTTATGTTTATAACTTCAATTTACGTTTTTACATACCCTAAAGCAGTAAAAATTCACTAAAACTCAAACCACCATCCAGAACCCCCTGCCACCCCTCTGACCGATCTGTGATCTATTGATCTATTGATTAGGTCAAATTTTAGTATCATTTTCAATAAACATAACATAAAATCAGTTCTTTATACAAACATCAACCAATATATGCGAACGTAACAAAGTTTTTCACATAATAAAGCTTACTTAATCATCTGAAACTATGAAGTATAACCCACAACAACGAGAAACTTACCCATCTTAACAAGAAATAATGGTTAACACTTAACAAACGGACCACAACTTAACACCAGTAAAGTAACTAACATAACATCCAAAAACGTAACTTATTCACACTCTGTCAAGCCTGTCTCTAACATACAAATGTTAATTTTACATTAACATGGTAATATGTACCAAAAATTTACTAACCATATCCTGGTGTAATTATCATACAGACCAATGCGTATACTCTAAAAAAAAAATGTTTTTCATATTAAAAAAAAAAACAAAGCATTATCAGAACTAAGAATAAAATGTACAAAAGGCAAACCATGCCCATCTTAAGCAAGAATAAACTGCTAAAATTAACAAAGATTCACATACAACCTACAGCACTAATCCATTTAATGCATATCTCTGTAGAGAAACTTAAAACGTCCATGGAAGAAGTTTTTCATCAATAAACCTTTACTTCATATAGGTTTTGATGAAACTTCTTGCCATGAACGCAAGAGATTCTGAACACTCATTCGAATGCATGCTAATGAATCATTGATGCTATATCTTCCAACCCCAATACCGAATCCTACTCATAGTCTAATACTATCCGTATGACAGGTTGGGAATCCATTTCTGACGAAATTGATTCATCCTCATACGGTTTGTAACAGATTATGATATAGGATCCGTATGAGGGTTTGAATCAATTCACTTTTGGTGATGATCAGTCACCTGACTGGAAATACTATGTAAAGGTCCTCCTAAAAGAGGACATTCGTAGGAGCAGAATAAGAGGTCATCATACAACACAGCGAAAAATGTTTACTGAAGAAATTCGGATGTATAAACAGCTCTAAAAGGTAATGAGATCTTTCTTTCAACCAATCAGAAGAGAAAGTAAACAAGAATACAATGCTACGACGAACATGATCAGTTCCAAAAAGGGGTTACTATTCTCTTAGACAACAACAACACAACAGCAACTAACAACAACAACAATAACAGTCCAAAATAAGTTCTTTATATACCAACCACTATGAATAAGCATAGACATCAGCAATTCTAGGCAAACCTAACATTACCTCAACAAACTTAATCTATGGCTCACGTTTTAGCACTCATCGTCGGTTAACACAGTAATAATCTTACAAAAACTCATCATTTCTCTAACAGAATCAGTGTTTTTTCAATTGTCATATGAATATTGTAACATAACGTCCTAACTTACGAATAAACAGTTTTCATTATCAAGAGTATCTAAAGCAACACTACCTTCCCGAGAGAAAACCCAGGGGGATGTGCTCCTTGTAATCACCTAACGCTTTCATGAGTAAGCATGAAGTAAATTTTTATCCCTCCCTATTTAGACCCCCCCCTTCAGAAAAATATCATTTCAACTGTTAGATTAAGCAACAGCGCATCATCAGAGGCGATTTGGTAGCACTGTAAAGCACTGTAAGCACTACTTTGAGATCACCCCAGAGAGATGCCTGGGGCGAAGACCCATCTGGGTACCCTAAGAGGGTGTAAATCGTAAGACACATGCCCTTCTGAGCGAGCCCTTATGTAACTAGGTAAGAACGTTTATCTAAAAAATCCCTTAACAAACGTGTATCAATCTATCAAAGACCAGCATTCTTTCAACCAATCAGAAGAAATCAAATCTTCATCAAAGTGTCACTCGTTTAGAGTATAACATCATTTGAACTATGGAATAAACGTAGACATTGCAAAATTCTCGGGAACCTGACATACTCAACAAAAACTTAACTAGGCTCACGTTTCTAACACATCATCGTCGGTAACATCATAATTATCTTACAAAAGCTCATCATTTCTCTACAATCAGTGTTAATCTTCTATTCCCTGTCATAGTAATAATTTAACATAACGTACTAACTTACGAATAACAGGTTTTCATTAACCAAGAGTATCTAAAGCAACATACCACCTCCCGAGAGAAAACCCAAGAGGGATGCGGCCCCCCCTGAAAGGGTGTGATGAGAGGGGGGATCAGCCCCGAAGGGGTGTAAAGGTCCGGGTTCTGGCTCAGCCGAAGGCTGAGGCCTTAACCCTCCTTCGGAGGGGTAAAGCCCGCTTACACCCCTTCGGGGTGATCTCCCCTCTCAGGATTCAAACCCTTTCAAGGGGCTCATCCCCTTTGGTTTTCTCTCGGGATGTGGTGTGTTGCTTTAGATACTCTTGGTTAATGAAACCTGTTATTCGAAGTTTATGGTAGCTTTATGTTAAATATTGACTATCGACAGGGTGAAATTAACACTGATTTGTAGGAGAAATGAGAGTTTTTGTAAATATTACTGTGTTAACTGACGATGATGTGTTAGAAACGTGAGCCTAGGTTAAGTTTTTGTTGAGTAATGTCAAGGTTTGTCCGAGAATTTTTGGCTTAATGTTCTAACGTATTATTCTAGTTTCAAATGATGTATACTCTACAACGAAGTGACACTTGATGAAAGATGGTGTTAATTCATAGGTCGGATGCTGGTTCTTTGATAGATTGATCACTTGTTAGGGATTTTTGTGCGATACGTCTTTACTGTTTTACATAAGGGCCAGCTCAAGGGCCTGTGTCTACCCGCTTACACCCTTTCAAGGGGCGCCGAGGTGGGTCTTCGTGCATCTCTCTGGGTGATCTCAAAGTAGTGCTTACAGTGATAGTGCTATCAAATCGCCTCTGTATGAGCGCTGTTGCTTAATCTAACAGTTTTGTGAAATTTTCTGAAAGGGGGGCGGGTCTAAAATAGGGTAGGGATAAAAATATTATTTCATGTAACCTCATGAAAGCGTTAGGTGTTACAAGGAGCACATCCCCCTGGGTTTTCTCTCGGAGGTGATGTGTTGCTTTAGATACTCTTGATTACATGAAATCTGTTTTTATTCGTAAGTTAGTACGTATGTTTAAATATTACTATGACAATGTGAAAATAAAACTGATTTGTTCAATTTTGCTAGATTTTGTTAGATATTACTATGTTATCAATTACTGATTTTATGGAAAGGTATCTCAAATTAATTTTGTTGGGTAATGTTAGGTTGGCCCTACTATTTGATAATGTCCTGTGCTTAAGTCTGGGGGTTGGTATACATAAAGGAACTTATTTTTGGACTGTAATTGTTGTTGTTTGTTTGTTGCTGTTGTTTTTGTTTGTTGGTTGTTGCCTAACGAGAATATATACCCTTTTTGAACTGATATGTTCGTTCTGCATTGTATTCTTGTTTACTTTCCTTCTGATTGGTTGAAAGAAAGAATATGGTTTTCTTTTGGAACTTTTCATTCATCCGAATTTCATCAGTAAAGACATTTTTCGCTGTGTTTGGTATGATGACCTCTCATTCTGCTCCTACGAATGTCCTTTTAGGAGGACCTTTACATAGTATTTCCAGTCAGGTACTGATAATCACCAAAAGTGAAATTGATCCACCCTCATACGGATCCTATCATAGTCTCTGTTACAAACCGTATGAGGATTGGAATCAATTTCGTCAGTGAAATTGAATTCCAACCCTCATACGGATGTATTAGACTATGATAGGATTCGTATGAGGTCTGGAATCATCAATGACTTCATTAGCATGCATTTCGAAATGATGTTTCAAGATCTCTTGGTTCATGGAAGGTTTTCATCAATAAACTATAAGAAGTAGAGAGAATTGAGGAAAATTATTCCATGGACTTTTTAAGTTTCTCTACAGAGATATCATTAAAATGGATTAAGTGCTTGTAGTTTATGTGATCTTGTTATGTTAGCTAGTTTATTTCTTGCTTAAGATGTGGCATGGCTTGCCTTTGTACATTATACTTCTTAGTTTGATAATTGGTTAGTTAATCTTTAAGTTATATGAAAAACTTTGTACGTTAGAGTAATAACTCCAATTGGTCTGTATGATAATTAACACACGGTTATGGTAAATTTTTGTTACATATTACCCATGTTTTAAATGTAAAATTAAACATTGTTGTGTTAGAGCCAGGCTTTGACAGAGTGTGATAAGTTACGTTTTTGGCTGTTATGTTAGTTACTTTACTGGTGTTAAGTGTGGTCCTTTGTTAATGTAAACATTTATTCGTGTGTTTAAGATGGCTAAGTTTCTCGTTGTGGCGTTAATAGTTCATTAGTTTAAGAAATTCAAAATAAAGTATTTAATTAATTGAAAACTTTTGTTACGTCAGCAATATATTCGTTGATGTTTTTATAAAGAACTTGATTTTTATGTGTATGTTTTATTGGGAAAATGATACTCCGAAAATGTGGACCTAAGTCAATAGAGTCAACTAGATCACAAAATTCCCAGAGGTTGTCATCGTAGCTTTCTCTACGGTGGGTTAGCACTTAATCACATACTTCATTGCATACGTACTCCGTAAATTTGTTAGTTATATTCATATAAAAGAATAAGAGATTTTTATTTATTTATTTATTTATTTTTTATTCTTTTTTATTTCTGATGGTAATTTAAACCTATGCTTTATAATCTACAGACCCATATACATATATAAAGACACCAGCATTGCATCATTAACAAATAGTTTGAATAACTCGGCAACCGCACCAGAGCCAGCATCAGTGCACCTGTCACATTCTACTCCTCTTGAGTGCCAGACTCCTGCTCCTTTGTTCCCACTTAATCATCTGAAATCATTCTTGAGTGCTCCTTTGTTTTTTGCACTTTGTGCTCCTTTTTTCAGTGGACCCCCTACGGGGGTTCCTAGAAACACCTATACGACTTATAGACCTAATATTCGAACTCTCACGACCTCGATACACATATAAGGACACCAACATGTTGTTATACGACTGTTTATTATCTCGGCACCGCACCGGTTCCAGCCCCTGTGGCCACAACAAACTCTGAATCCTTCCTCCCTTCCTCATCTTCCATCAAAATCTTTTCCCTTTCCTTCTCCTTCTCCTCCTTCTTCCTTTCTTCTTTCCTCCCTCCTTCCCTTATTCTTATGCAATTTCTTCTTTTTTTTTTTTTTTTTTTTTTTTTTTTTCAGGAGGAATGTGTAGCCTCTCTTGAACTTTGGACTCAAGAAGCTGAACCAACTCCGACTCCGTTCCGAATCCGTACTCCGTACTCCCGACGTCCGCAGCTAGAACAGATCCGACTGCCGAAATATACACAAAGAAATCTATAAACAACACCTGTAAATTTCTATGATCAAATTATTATTTTTTTTTTTGTGGGGCAGCAATCCCTCCTTCCAGGGGAGGATGCAGAGGGACGTAATCTCTGTCTCCGACGAGATTTGCGGTCATTCATAGTAGCTCACATTCCAAATTGTCATTCCGATTCGTTTAAGTCCTAACGTAGGTTTTTCAGACTGTAATTTGACCTTGGACGCCTAAGGGGGAACACCCTTAGGGTAACGCTACGGTCACCAAATGCCTGTGACTCACCTGCTCGATTAGTTATCGTTAGCCTAATCTTTGCCTCACCCAATACACACCACACACAGCAAGGCGTAGCCGTTATATTTTCACCTTCGCTCTTCGGGGGCGACCCCCCCCCCTCTATATACATCCTACATAAGCCTTGAAATTTACACGGATTCGTCCTTATCCCATACATAATTATATTCCAAGTTTAAAGCAAATAGCTCTTATACATTTTAGTTCAATATTACCATGTTAGTGTAAATTAACATTGTTATGTTTGAGATATGCTTGACCAAGTGTGAATAAGTTACGTTTTTTTGTATGCTATGTTAGTTTCTTACTGTTGTTAGGTGTGAACTTTGTTAATGGTTGACGTTATCCTGTTAAGATGGGGTAAGGTTTGTCGTTTGGTGGGGTATATTCTTAGTATCAGAGTGAATGCTAGTACGCTTATAATGTGAAAACTTTGTTACGTCAGCACAAATATATTGTTTGATCTTTGTCATAAAGAACTTGATTTTATGTTATGTTTATCCAAAATACTACTCAAAATTTGACCTTAATCAATAGATCAATAGATCATAGATGATCAGGAGGGAGGTTGGATGTGGTTTGATTTAGTGGATGGTGAGGAGATTTACTGCTTTAGGGTATGTAAATAACGTAAATTTGTAAGTTATAAACATAAAAAGTGTAAGAAATTTTATTTATTTATTTATTTATTTATTTATTTATTTATTTTTTTCTTGATGGTTCTGAAACCATTATTTTCGAAATCTACAGATCCAATAACATATATCAGCACACCCAATATTGGTGTTATACCAACTGTTTATTAACTAAGCACCGCAGTGCTCCAGCACCGATGCCGAAGCCAACTCCTCAGGATCCTATACTAACTCTATCTAGAAACTCACTCTGAATCCTCTCACCAAATTTCAGCCTTCTACATCAATATTTAATGTTTGAAGGGGGGTGGGGTCCCCCCTTCGGGGAGACCCATGGGGACGTAACGTCGTATACACTGAGGGTACCTCATCATCTAACACCACTTCAAATTTTATCACGATACGATAACTCTAACTTATATAGATATATGTCGAGCCGATGGCGCGTGCGGGGCGGGCGGTGCGGCGCGGTGGCGGGGCAGTGCAGTGCGGACCTCGGAGTCGCGGACGCCAGGCGCAAGGGTTTTAAAACATTCAGAAGTGTTTACCTTCGGAAAACACTTCTCGACGTATAATAATAAATAATAATATAATATATGTGTTTGTGTATGCCAACGCTCGCTCTGACTTGGAACTTACTGAAGTTATTAAAGAAGAAAACCCCCTTTTTTCCCCGGGTCTGGTTTTCTTTTGGGGAAAAAACCCTCCCAGGGGGTTGGGTCGGGATCCGCAAAAAAAAAAAAACCCGGCCCT
>JABUQX010011850.1:57500-60000 GCA_015478945.1 Trachelipus rathkii | reverse complement strand
TTATAATTACGTTAATACATTTGTTTCCGAAACTGAAATATATTTTGTTTGTCATGTGTTGCGCCTACATCTTTATAATGTCTTTATCGGTACTTTACCGTATAGCATTTGAAGATTAGATTCATTGGAAAAGTGGTATATTTTGTTTATTCTGCAAAAGAAGCGAAAAAAAATATTTGAAACAAAAAAATGTTTTACTGTAATTCTCCTAAAGCACTAAGGCTGAAGTCAGGTCGAAATTTTGAATTTGACTGCTGGAGGTCGAGAGTCGAAATTTTTGTTTGCAGTGAAGTCGGTGATTACCGGAGTTGGAGTTCGAAACGTATTTGTGTTAATGTCGAGCGAGTTGGAGTCGAAACTATGTTTAGTCGAGTCGGAGTTTAGGAGATCGAAAGATCCAAATTTGAATTATAGGAGTCCGGAGTCGGAGTCGAAAATTGATTTTAAACGATGCTCCGACAACCCTGATGTTATGTGCCAATCGATCCACCACGACGATCAAGGCCTTGCAAAAATCTTTTTTAAATTTATGTTATAATATATATATAATATATTATATAATATATATAATATATATATAATATAAATATATATATATATTATATATAATATATATATAAGAATATATATAATTTCTTTTTATAATTATGTATATATATATATATATATATATATAATATATATATATATATATATATATATATATATATATAATATATAATATATATAATATAATTTATGTATATATAATATATATAAATAAATAAAAGGCATTATATATAAAAACATTGGCAGTAATGAAGAGGTGATAGTGAATGTGTGTGGGTTTGATGGTGCAAGAAATAGGTATTTTGGGCATGAGGTCATTAGTAAGAAGGAGGTAATGTGTAGAGCGAGAAAGTTGAAGAATGGTAAATCTGCAGGTATAGATGAAATTACCGGTGAAAGTGATCAAGAACGGAGGCGAGATGTGATTGATTGATTTGGAAGTTGTGTAACAAATGTTTATGGAGAGCATAGTTGGGATTGTAGGAGAGCAGTAATAGTACCCTTATATAAGGGTATATGAGATAAGGGTAACTGTAATTATAGGGAAATTAGTTTTTTAAGTGTAGTAGGGAAGATATATATATATATATATATATAATATAATATAGTATATATAATATATAATATATATATATATAATATATTATATATATATATACTTATATTTGTCGAAAAATGCGTCAGTGACTGAAGAGACTGATCTGTGAAGATAAGGTGGTTAGAAGTGGTAGATTGTGTCAAATCTTTACCAGTTGAAAAAAATATGGATTTTGAGAAATCGAGGGAGGGAAGAAAAATTGTGTTTAGTCTTTTGTATTTGCAAACAGTCGTATGAAATGATTAATAGGGAAGCTCTATGGCAGGTGTTATTGATATATGATGTTGGTGGTGAGCTTCTGAATGGAATCAAAAGTATATATGACGATTGTAAAGCGTGTGTAAGTGTATATGGAGTTGAAAGTGATTGTTTTAATAGTAATGGCGGATTGAGGCAGGAATGTATTATGTTTGGTTATTCAATTGTAATATGATGGGGTTATAAAGAGATTAGAAGGTCTGGGAATGGCAGGGGATGGTGTTAGAATCAGGGTTGTGGTGTCGTTTCAAAATTTTCCAACTCTGACTCCGACTCAACTCTCTTCAAAATTGCCGACTCTTACTCCACACTTCAAAATTACGGACTCCCCGACTCCGACTCCGACTCCGACTCCGACTCCGACTCCGACTCCAGACACCGACTCCGACTTCTTGACTCCGCGACTCCGACTCCACAATCTCGGTTAGAATGATGGAAATGAAGAGAGAAGAAGAGTTGGAAGGGATGCCCATTACCTATTATACTGCGGATGATTTGTTTGCGAGACGAATTGAGAGAGTTGAGAGGAATATAGTAGAGAGCATGTGGTCAGGGTGGTAAATAGGAGATGTTTGAAGTCAGCGTAGATAAGAGTAAAGGTTATGGTTGTGAGTGAGGACAGTTCTCGGTGTGAAGCTATGTTAGATGTGAGCAGCTGGAACAAGTGTCTGGGTTTAAATATTAGTATATATTTGGATGAAAAGGGAACGGATGATGCAGAGTGTAGTCAGGACAAGTTGGTTGTGAATGGCAGGAAGGTGCTGGTGCAATTAAATCGTTGGTGGATGCAAAGGGACTAAGTCTTGAGTGCGCTAGGGTCTTACATGAGGGTCTGTTTTTTAATAATAATGATAATGTTGAAAATTTAATATACACAAACCAATAAATTGCCTAAGATACCGTAATAATTATGTCATATCTGAATAAGGCTAAAAGTAACGGAGTAACGATAACGGAACTACGTTTTTTCTTTCAAAGAAACGGAATAACGATAACGCAACTACTTTTTCCCGAGTACACGGAGTAACGATAATGTAACTACTTTTTTGAGTACGATGCCCACTCTGTATATATATATAATATATATATATATAT
>JABUQX010011850.1:22500-50000 GCA_015478945.1 Trachelipus rathkii | reverse complement strand
ATAATTTGCAAATTCACCACTACTCATTTAACCATTTTAAGCAATAAGCAAACGTAGTCTATAGAAGTTAAGAAAGGATGTTTCCAAAAATAACCCTTCATCCATCCTTTCCCAATAATCACATGAGAGTTCTTTAGCCCGATCATCTACTTAATTATTTTTTGCAACTTTAGTAGTTTTTCTCTATAATTTCAACTTTATTTGACATGAACTTCTTCCTGTATATCTCACGCTCTTATTCTTACAGAAACTTGGAATGTTGGAGGATTCAGATAACAAACTTAATCAATTCCCAACGTACTTTTTATCTATCCTCAATTTCATTCAATGTTGGATGTTGTGAGGTATGTGCTTGAAAAATATTGGTTGTTTCAAGTATCTTCACTTTCTCTTGAAGACTATCTCTCTGTGAAATCAACGTCTGAATTTATCCATCATGCATTTCCAGTCTCTCTTTCAGATTAATCAATAAAGAATTTTCATTCTACAGAATTTGGACCTTGCTATCTAGTTCATCATTCTTGCATATTAACTTCCCAAAGTGAGCTCTTCCATTTACAACTTTGATCTCTCTGGTCTTTCTTTGTACCCTTCTGGTCAGCCATGATGCAGTTCGCCAACATGTATCATTCATATCCATATCAAAAGTCAAACTTCTTCCATCTCTTTGGCTCCTCCGATTGTCTTATATTTTATCGCTAGTTTCTTGCATGAATGATTCTGTGCATTTGATGATGCTAACTGATCGTACGACAGTCATGCTTTTTTTTTTTTTAACTTTCCGTGGGATAATAATTGTTTCAGTGGACGCAATAATTGAGGTAATTCTCTCTGATATGGAGGCGTATATTACAGTTTCTTTCTGTTCGAACTAAAAACGATTAAACTGGTCAATCTGTTGCTTTCGTGCTATTAAATAAACTCATAGACTCATTCAACTTACATTTCATCCAGAAATTGTGCAAAATCTATATTGGTGATACCGAAAACTCTTTTCTCCTTCGAAAATATAATAATGTTTAATAATCCTCTTCCTCACTCACATTCTGCCATTCTGAAAAAAAATGTTAAAGTTCTGACATTGCTTCTCATTTACTTTCCTCCTCTAGTTCATTCTGACGGCTACCATTGGATATTTTATCTCAGATAAAGCTGAACCCCCTCACTAAAATACTTTCCTTTGATTCCGGAACTTTTCCCCTTTCCCCACATATCTCCAACTGATTTATTACTAGCATTATAATTTCTTCTAAATATGTAATTTCTGTCCTCTGAGCTTCTAAGAAGGCGGGTCTAGATGCTAAATTGTTTCATCTTTGCTTGCAACTTTTTCTTCCTGCTGAAAGTGTGTGTGCATTCAATTTGTACCGAAGAAGGTGAGAACTCATTCGGTCTTCTAAGTGTTTTCCTAAGGCATTAGCATTTGTTATTTGCAAAGTTTTCTGTTCAACACTTAACAGGAGATCTTTAAATACCTTAGCTAATTCAATCTTTTCTCTGACCACCAGTATGTCTTCCATAAGGAGGGCTCTGCTGGTGGATCTTCTTTCGTATATTTTCTCTGTCTCTGATTCTGCTTTTCGTTCTGGTGAATCCTTTTCTGTGAGCAAGACATATAGTATAACGCAGTTTCATAGAATCCTGAACAAAGCTTTTATTTTTAAACTTTCCCTCTTTCGGAATCTATCCTTTTTCCATGTAACTTTCTCTCTGACTTTCTTTTGGTCGTTCATAGTAGCGTTGCAGATGACAGCCGTTCATCCTTTAAATCTATTAATAGAGGAATCCCTTAGGGTTCTGTCTTATCCTCAACTCTCTTTTTCTCACGTTTATTAAATAATCTTTAATCTGTCACGTTATCACTTAAGCTCTCTTATGGTGACGATTACACCTTTAATTGCTCCTTTCAATTCTATAGGTTTTTAACGCAATTTCAAATAGCTGATCCTCGGAGGAAAGGTTTTGAGCCCTTGAACTTTGGTATTTCTCCTATTTCTGATTATGGCAAAGTTAACCAGACAGAAATCAAGTGCTTTAAAACGTCAGTTCATTTATCTATCTTCTGGCCCTAGTATTCTACACTACTATAGCACATAATTTAAAAACAAACAGTTCAAGGCTTCCTTGTTCTTAGAATTTTTCTTATATTCTTTCGGGTAAAGATCACATTAATTCTTAACAAAGAAGCTTCGAAGAGTTAAGATGTTTTGAAACAACTTCAGAATATACCAACGTTGCTTTGTATTATGCTGAATTTGCATCACATATCTGCCGTGGTTTTAACATTATCATTTCCAGCTCTCACCGACCCTCTCCAATCTCTTCCTTATCACTCTTCTTACACAATCGCTATTAAAACAAGCACTGATTTTCCAAATTTGCTTATCACACACCACCCAAATGAGGAGGACTCGTGAATTCGAATATCAAGACAGTCTCATCCTTTTTTTCCACATTCAGCTCTCTAACCTCAGAATTGACCACTATGCTCATTCTTTATTTTAATCTTTTTGACAATTTCTGGAACACCTTTTTAATTTTCCCCACTTCCTGCGACTTAAGCACATTCAAACCCCTTATTGGTCATACCAATATCTAATTGTTTGAAAATGTAATAGACTTTCTCAAATCTATTGGATATCATGCAGGATTCTGGCTTTTAACAGCAGAGGCGATATAATAATAATACTAATAATAATAATAATAATAATAATAATAATAATAATAATAATAATAATAATAATAATAATAATAAATAATAATAATAATAATAATAATAATAATAATAATAATAATAATAATAATAATAATAATAAATTATAATTTATAATAATAATGATATTGTTTTTAATAATAAATGATAATAATCATAATGATATAATATAATAATAAAAATAATAATAATTATAATATAATAATAATTATAAAAAGATTAATATAATAATAATAATAATAATAAATAATAATTAATAATTAAAATTAATAATAAATATAAAATAAAAATTGATATATAAGATAATAATAAATAAGTGGATGATATTCATATTATAATGTAATAATAATAATAATAATAATAAAAATAATAATAATAATAATAATAATAATAATAATAATAATAATAATAATAATAATAATAATAATAATAATAATAATAATAAATAATAATAATAATAATATAATATAATATAATAATAATAATAATAATAATAATAATAATAATAATAATAATAATAATAATAATAATAGTAATAATAATATACTTTAGACTCTACTAAATTAACATTACATAAGTAAAGCCGTTTTCGTTTTGGCAATATTCTTACGAATTCTTACGAAAAATAAGAACGTTCTCAAAAAAATCGTTCGATTTTTGTCAAATTTTAAGAAAATTTTGAGAATATTCTCACCAAACGTAAGAATATTGACAAATTCCGTAAGATTCCTATTTCGCTGTCTTACCGAAAAATTCTATTCTTACCAAAAATGTAAACAAAGGAAATGATGCCAGAAAGCAGTCATGAAATTTTTTTTCTTTTATTTTTTCTCTTTTTTTTTAAAATAGAATAAATTTAATGACTTTAAGAGTAGTGAGATTGCATCAAATATTTGCGTGATATTCACAATTTTAAAATTATCCTTCGAATATTCATTAAAAACTGCAATGATAATGTTTTCACTATGTAGTAGGCCCGTTTTGGCTTTTTCAGCTTTGCCAATTTTTGATGAAAAGATGTTACAATGATGCACTTTCATTTGTTTTTTTTTTGTAACAAATACTATTATATATACTATATATATAATATTATATAATATATATATTATATATATAATATATATATATATATATAATATATATATATTATATATATAATAATATATATATATATAATATATTATAGAGAGAGAGAGAGAGAAGAGAGAGAGAGAGGGATATATATATATATCCTCCACCGAAGACGATCAATCCAAACATCTGAATATGGTTTTTTTAATGTTTGTAAACAAGTTTATAAGAATAAGAATTCATTCTCGGTCGTTTTGGCACGAAACCGTTCTTAAAATGCGTAAGAATTTGTCTCGTATCGAGGCGTAATGAAAAATGATAAAACGAAAACGGCTTAACTTTAGGATATTTTACTAGTTAATATTATAATTATGTGACAAATTCATCCACAAAAACGCAGTTCATGAATCTTTTTTAAGACATGACCAAGATGGTGATTTCCTTATTAAACCAGGAGCACCAGACCATTCCTTTGACATTTGTTACAAAAAAAATCTTTGTTGATATCTATTCTAGTATCGGGAAATCAAGTTCCTCCTGGTTTCATGGCAATGTGACCACTGAATCTCACTCAATAAATCCACCAACAAGTTATCACTATCATTTGCAACCATATAAATGAATTCCAACAATCGTAATCTATAAAGATTATCTATAGTTAATATTCGAAGGCAATGAAACATGTCCCGAGTGTGCTGGAAGTTCATAGCGAGACAAATGTTTCGTAATACATTATTAAGAGAAACTTTTAAAGGTCTCATTGTTGCAGTATTCGATCCACCCCATATCAGCACATGCAAACTCATTCGAGGGAACACGATCGAGAAATAGATTTTTCTCAGTAGGTCCGGCTTCAGGAATCTTCTCAGGATATAAAATAAACTATCCGTTTTGTTAATTGAAAATGTTATCTCCAATATATGATGATTAAATTTTAGATCATCCTCGTGTGCAGTCCTAGATATTTATATTTAGAGACTCCAGATAAGAACCAATTTCACATCAACTTGACACCGTGATTGAGAAGTGAATATTATTTGTTTAGTTTTTGCAGCATTGACTATCAATTCATTTGCAAGAGTCCACATGTGAAACAACTCAAGATCTGCATTCATCATCTCTTCACATGTCACTCACGCAATAACAGGATGCATATATGACAATGATATCGGCATACATTATGTATTTAGATCTCATCCGAAGATACATAAGGTAATTCATGTAAAATATAGATAGTAGTGGTTCCAAGGACGAACATTGCGGGACCCCAGTGCCCAAAATTCTCATCGTGGATGCTTTTCCATCAACCTCCACATATTGTCTTCGATCACAGAAATAGTTCCTCAAGAGATTCAACGCGCACACATGAATGCTCTATCTTTCCAATTTTGATAAAAGAATTCGATGAAAAACCAAATCAAATGCCTTTGAGAAATCGATAAAAACAGCGACAGTGAAGAGTTTTCGAAGGAACGTGTTATTTAAATGGTAAATTAAATCCATAACTGCATCCTATATTCCACTCCCTTTCATAAAACCAAATTAGCGCAAGTTGAAAAGTAAATAGTTCTTAAAGAATGAATAAATTTTATCAAATATACATTTTTAAAAAAATCTTTGGAAAAGGATGTAATATTGATTATTGATATTGGACGATAGTTTCCAGGACACAATAGGTCGCCCCCTTTGAAAACTGATATAACCCCTGCAACTTTGAGACAATCAGGGAAAACGTAAGATGTAATACATAGATTAAACGGGAAATATAATTTCGATTACTTGTTTCAGAAGTCGTATGGGCAAATCTGAGTTCTGAAAGGAATTTTCTTTCTTTTTCTGCAATATAGTGAAGATTTCCTGGAGCATCACTGGTGCAAAAAAAAAAGAAACTGTTTTCATGTATAGGTATATGGTTGGTAGTGTCAAAATCTCCCTGTGGCAGAGAAGTTTTCAAATTAAGTGGTGTCTCAATAAAAAAAATTAGAAAACTAAAAAGAGTCAGATATTATCCCGTCACCAACACCAACACCAACACCAACACCAACACCAACACCAACACCAAGGCTTAATTAAATTGTAAATGATGTTTCATGTCTGTTTTCACTTGTCTATATTATGAAGTTTATAACTATAATATTTCCGATTTTTGTCAATTTTAGAAAGCGATTCAATAAATTTCTATAACTTTTAAATGTAGCCCCATTTTTCATTTTTTAAACAGTTTTTTCTTTTCCCTAATACGAGATATAAAGTCACGTGTAATCCAAGGACATTTCATGGATTTTTACTTTAACCTCTTAGGTTTTTTTGGGGTAATTTTTTTTTCTAGAGGAATCCTAATTAAATCCTTTCACTCATTCATCAATATATTGACATCATTACATCTGGTCAGTCCAAGTAATCCTTCAGCAAATCCAACCTTAAACTCGCAAAGCTTTAGGTCACTGTACGTTCTATATGTGATATATTTATAAGGTAAAGGATCTTTTAAATCAAAGAAAGCGTAAACAGGAAAATGATTAGTAATATTTACATCAATAACGCAAGAATTCATTATCTGATGAGAAGCAAACCATATCAATTAGAGATAATGAATGACTGTACACCCTTGTAGGTATTTTAGTTGCAGGTCTCATATTATAGTCTAAGAAAGCAGAGGTAAAATCAAAGTTAGAAAGAATCTTTATATTCTTCAATCAAATCAATACTAATGTCTCCACATAGTATTCAATTTAGACAATAAATTTTTTTTAAAATATCTTCTCTCTCATCTCACCAGCGATAATCGGAATATTGTAGAGTGGTGGACTGGTGGCCCATAAATGAAACCGACAGTAATACTAATTACCCTGCAACTTTACGCAAATAAATAAAGATTTGATGGTATCATGTATCAAGGGTAATTCCTCCAAAGCGTCAAAGTAAAAATTTTCCAAGCCCAGTAGCAAAACACCACCATATTGATTTCTGCAGACTCCAAATTATCTATATCCAGGATTTTATAAGCACATTGAGTACCCAGGAGAAGCCTAATTTCCGTCAAAGCAATCACCGAGAACTTGAAACTTAGATCCTCCAACAGCGCCAAAAATTCATCAAAATATTTGACAATACTTCTAATATTAAAACATAGCACACTGAGTATCTTATCCCCATTTAATCCCATCATCAGATTTAAGTTTCATTTGTGGCCGTTATTCTTTACAAGTACACCTCGAGTCATCCGTCAAAAATTCAGCTAGAATCATCTTCAACAAGATAGAGAAACTTGTAACAAATAGACTCCCTCAAATTGTCAAGCAGTTAATCAAAATAGTATGCAATATAATATATAATATAATATATAATATAATATAAAAAAATTGAAAATAAATGTTCAAGGAATGGTTATTTTGAAAGTCCCATCGAAAGGCTATCGTTTCAATGTGAACATTCAAGAAATTGAATAGCTATCCAGAAATCAGAACTCAATTCCAAATAAAACATAAGGGATAATATTTATAATAATAATAATAATAATAATAATAATAAGTAATAACTTGATAATAATAATAATATAATAATAATAATATATAATAATAATAATAATAATAATAATGGGAGAGTGTGGGATAGATATTCTTTGAAGGCTAAAATTTAAGAAAGGTAGGGGATTTCGAAGAACCCACATTCTTGGAGTGTGTAAATAGAGTCAATAACTTTGACAATATGAAAACATTCCTCCGAACCTTCAATAGGCTCATTTCTGCTGAAACACTTCGATTACAGAGAAGTCTTAATCACTCTGGATTCGAACCAATTTCCACAATGGGGTGGGGGCGGGTGAGTGAGGGTCATGAGGATATATAATATATATATTATTATTATATATATATATTATATATAATTATATATTATATATATATAGTATATATATATATATATAATTATATATTATATATATTATCTATATATATCATATAGGGTGAATTGGTTTATGATATATATGATTATATATAATATACTGTATATATATATAATATATATATATATATTATATATAGTTAATATATATGAGTGGGTATTTATATATATATATATATATATATATATATATATATATTATATATTATATATAGGTGTATTTATATATAATTATAATATAATATATATATAATATATTTAGTATATAAGTATATGGTATTATATATATATATATAGATATATATATAGGGGTATATATATATATATACTATATAGGTATTTTGGGGGTGTGTGTGAGTGAGTGTGAGGGTGAGGTATATGATGGAGGGGGTTCATTATCATTCACGTTCTTTTCCAGACTGGGAGTAAGGTGCGTGACAATGCAACGGAAACAGAAAGTAGTAGAGAGAATTGACACAAGTCGAAAAGAAAGCCTTGCCTTACCGCCCCCTTATATCTATTAGTGAGAACTCGTCCGGTAGTCATTATATAATATCTGAGTTTCACGGCCCGCGAATGGGACCCTTACTATGCCGTCTCGTCAATGTGGAGTTGGGTTATCCCTTGACCCAGGTGGCTACAGGAGCCGATATTTCCGCCATCAAAAACCCAGTCTCTCACTCCTTTTATATTATGTTCTCCTTTTCTTCTCGCCTCCTGCCAAACTCATATTTCTCTCGGGGGGCTCACGGCATTCCCTCTACTGACTCGGGAGGTGTGGCGACTTTTTCCTCGGGGTCTCCAGCTGGTCGATTCCCAACACACTCATGACTATATACATCCCCTTAACCCACCGACTATCATTCATCACCTTTTCCACATGACCAAACCATCTTCAACGTATCTTTCATTTCTTTTTCCTCATTACGCCTTTTTTTACACCAAAAACTCTCTAATACGTTCATTCCTCATTTTTATCAACTTTTTCTCACACCTATTTACACAGTATTGATTATTTAACAACACATTGTTAATTTCTTTTTAGAAAGTTTATGTTCGTAGAAAAAGGCATTGTCTCACTCGTATACCATTAACATTGTAACAACATACCCTAATGTAAGACCCTAGCGCACTCAAGACGTAATCCCTTTACACTCGACCAAGATTTTGATTGCAGGGGGCCCAGCCACCTTTCCTGCTATTCAAACTTTCCTACCAACATTTCTACATAATATATATATAATATATTATATATATTATATATATATATATATAGGTGAGGTATATATATGGGGTATATATATATATATACTATATATATAGTATATATATATTATAGGAATATCAGGGGGAAAGGACAAATTTAGAAACTGCTAACGAGGGTGTTGCGAGCTCACAGTTCGTGATATGAAAAGGAATTTAATCTCCCCTGTTAGTGATTCGACCGAACCCTCGCTGTTGGAAAAGCAAGTGTGTGTTACCACTTTTGGGGAACCCCACGAGGTGGAGGCAAGGAATCAAATCCACCATTTAGTTCTGAAAGAATTACTATTTCCGCAAGAATAATATATTATACCGTATAAATTATAATATGGATATTATATATATATATATATACTATATATATTTATATATATTATATATATTTTAATATTATATATATTTTTTATTATATATATAATATAGTATATGGTGAATGATATAGTAGTATTTATATATATATATATATATATAAATTATATATACTATATTTTTTATAATATATTGTTGGGGGGTTGTTTTTTGTTTGGGTTGGGGGGGGGGGCTAGATATGATTGATATCCACAAATATATATGGATATATATGAAGTTTAAATGATATATATAATTATATACTATATATAGAGATATATATATATATATATTATTAATATATATATATTTATATTTTTAATATACGTGGTCAAGTGGTAACACTTGCTTACGTGGACAGCGAGTGTTCATAATACCTTCTTTAAAGGAGATTAAAATTTTCTTATCATATATATATATATATTTATATATATATAGGTGAGGGTGGTTTTATATAGTAGGGGTATTTATATTTATTAATATAGTAATATATTTTATTTATATATATATTATGTATATATATATATATGAAGGGGTGTATATATATTATATATAGTTATAGTTGTTTTATTATTTTATAATAATATAGCAGTTTTATTTTATGGGCTATTGGGCTGCAGCCCTCCAAATTAAAAATGCTATCATAGAATGTTTATAGAAACATGAAACCATTCCCTGTTGTACATATAAAGGTGAGCTCCCCTTGTTTTTTTTCTTAACAATTTAGTCCATTCGAAGTATAAATAATTAAAGAAAAAATAACAAAGGAATCCTTTTTCGCAACTGCAAATTGTGCGTAGGTACTTTTTTTTCTTCAATATGGATAGTTCAATTAAATTCAAAGTTTGGGGCTCTACTTTTGCGGTCCTAAAATAAGCCAATTTTATAATTTCCTTAAAATAAGACAAATATGCAACATACGAAAATAAGAATTCAAAATTCCTTAGTACTTTTTATAATTTTGCCAGTTTGGCTTCTATTATTCCATAGCAACTTGGAAGTTTTTCTCATAGAAAAGTTATGGTTCAGATATTACAGAGTTGTTATATTCGTCCATCTAATGTCCTTCTTTAACATTTGTAGAATAGAGAGCCATAGACACTAAGTCAGTTTTTTCTTATTCGCATTTTACGTGGGGAGAGCTTGTGTTTAATGTGGTTTTGGTTGGTGCGGAGAAATAACATAGTGAACGGTGAAAAGCAAAAATAATTAGCCTCTTGTGTGGAAGTATAATATAGTATATGGAGCTATATATGGGAGGTATATATATTATACTTATATAATTATATGGAGTGAGGATTATGAGGGTATTAATAATATAATTTATATATATATATAATTATATAATAGAGAGAGAGGAGGAGAGAGAGAGAGAGAGCAGAAGAAGGAGAGAGAGGAGAGAGAGAGATGAGTTGTAGTATGACCAATCCTCGTATAAGCAGGCAATGACGTTAGTATTCTGTAATCTCGTGTCCCATCCACATCCTTATACCCTTTGTATTCAGGATTCTGCTTTAATTTTTGTTCGAATTCTTGCAATCGATGTTAAATTTTTTCAAAGTTTTCTAGGTTAAGCTGTCTTTTGTGGATGAACTTGGAAATTGTTATTTGTCGGGTTGAGGATAATCCTATTAGATATTGATATTTTAGAAAAGTTTATAATTGATTTTTTATAATATTTCCATCTAAGAGAGTTATCATACAAGTTGATTTAAAAACAAAAAAAATACGCTTAATGCATCGATGTTGGCAAAAAGTTTGTAATTTAAAATGAGGAAGTGAATGCCTCACTAAATTCGCAATTTATTGTGTTACTACATATATTGACATATATATATATAATATATTATATATATATTTATATATATTATGATATAATATAATATATATAATATTAATTATATACTATTTAACGTATTTAACATGCTATAATATATATATATTTATCTTTAAAAATTTTCTGTATTATATGAGGTGGCATATATAGCCTTTATATATATTTTTATATTAGTGGATATATATATATATAATATATATTATATCATAATTAATTATATATTATATATATATATTTATCTAGTGATATGATATATATCTGTTAACCGGTGAGGGCAGCCCTCTTCCATGCCACAAGCCTCAACTATAACCCACGCAGCCGCGTTCCACTGTATACATATATATTAATATATATATATATGATAGGGGTATCATATATATATCATATATTTTATATATTATATATATATATATTATATATATATATATATTATATTATACTATTATTCAACAGCTGATAATAGATTAAATGAAGATTTAGAACTAATTTAATTGAAACTACATAATATCTTAATTAAAAGAAAAGAAGAAGGTAAATAAGAAAATAGAAACATTTAAAAGAAAGCAAAAAGAAGGACAGAGGCATTAAAAGTAAGATTTATGAAATGAGAGCATTAAGAATGGGAATATGAATAAATTGAAAAAGAAAAAAAAGGATAAAGATTTAAAATCTTTGATTCAATACATTTATTTCTTTAATTAAAATAAGGGGAAAAAAAGAAAACGACTCAAATTTGGATCCACGGGAAATGGGAAACTTTTTACCTTTTTGAGGGATGGGGATTTTTTATTTTCTTTTTATTTTTTAATTCCATTTTTTTTGTGTAAGCGGAAACCGTTTCAGAAGATGTATTTATTTTATATATAATATTTTTTGTGGGATATATAGTTTATATAATATTATTATTGATGTTGAAAAGGTAATATATAATATATATATATATATTATATTATAGGCCTATATTATAATCTATAATACTATATATATATATATATATTATATATTATACTATATATATATATAATATATATATATATATTATATATAAGTTATATATATATAATATATATATTATATATGTATCATATAATGTGCAAAAATGTATACTGTTTGGTTGGGTTAGATTCCGTGACGGTCACCGCAATATAATTTGTAAACAAACTTTTTTCTAAGTTCGATAATAGTATGTATTTTTGAAGTGATTATTCATTCTAGGTAATATTAATCTTAAAACTAGGGCCCATAGTCTGCACAATGAAAAGCACACGTAAATAAGTTTGAGCGGGTTATAATGTAATAGTTTGTTGAAAATTGAAAAATAATATATTGAAAAACTTCATAATATATGGTGAAAATTATCGATGTTATTGCCAGAATCCGGATAATTTTAATGTGAATGAAGGGGTCGCACTTAATATGTAAGTAGTAATACCTGCCTATTATTTGTAATATTGATAAATGTTATATCAGAAATAAAATTGAAACCTTTGCCTTGAAAACATGATCCTTTGATGACAATAGTGTAGAAATTTGTAACAGCAGCAGCCTTGCTATAGATATTATTATTTTATTTTTTTTCTATGAAAAATACCCTCCCCTTATATATTATTCCAAAAATTTAAATATATATATATTAGTGATATTATATATTATATATTTATATGGAGTTATATAGTATATTATATATATAATAATATTAGGGTAGTATATATATATATATATATATATATATATATATATTTTCTCTATCTTAGGTCTTATATTATATTATATACATATGTTATAATATATTTATATTATATATATATTATATATATATATATATATATATTATTATAGTTATATATATATAGTATAATATATTTGAGTATATATATATATATATATGGGTTAATAATATTTTTATAGTGATGAGGTATAGATATATAGGGTATATAATTTCAAAAGATCAAAAAAAATCATAAATCTTATATTTTGGTTATGTTTAATTATATCTAATGTTTTTGAAAAAATTCAGTTGATTTATATCAATTGATTTTTTCCGTGCCATCCCTACTTGACACCCCTGGCCTACACATGGGTACACGTTGTCACCAAAGTCTGAATATAAATAAATTGTGGCAATAAAAAAAAATTTCTTGTTTAATTTTTCAGTAATTTATATATTTATTTCATATAGTTCATTATTGAATAAGGTCCTATTCTGACTTTCTAAATTTCTCAAAGCGAAATAAGCTATTAATACCTTTTAATATTATCTGTTCTGATTAAATGCCGATTTTTAAATATCTATCTATCTTTTTTCATAGACATGGCGGTTTCTCTAGGAGGGCTATGAAAATCTTCACCAATCCAATTTGTAATGAAAACCACGTAAGAGAGGGCGCGAGGAGATTGAAGGTATGATATAAATTATATATTGCATATTAGACGTGAAAGAGAATTTAAACATGTATGCCAGATCAGTCCCTAAAATATATAAAAATTTATTAACATATATTGATTAGATTATCACAGCAGTTGCTACTAAAGCTGTAAAACAATATGAACAACGAAAGAAAAATTTACAGATTCTACTACACAAAAGGCGATAAATTTTCTCTTGGCATCAAGCAGTGACGATAAACATGAGACTAAACTCAGAAATAAAGCGTAGGAAAGTGGGAGGTGGAGTTTGGTGTATTATAATGAGGAAGAAGTGGCAGTTTAAATGTGACTCAAGTGCGTCTCCGTATTGTTGAAAAATAATGATTTAATAATAATCTTAAATTGAGGCAACTTGCATTGACTCATCTAGAGCCGTTATCGTTTTTGTCACTTGTGCTTACGCTCGATAAGAGGAATGGGCTAATTCCATTTTGTTTTAGCACAAATTTTTTACATAACGAACGTTTGTTTACAAATTTTTTGATCAGCTGTTGTGATGGAGCACGTGGTTTTGGAATAAACAGAATAATAATATAGATAATTCTATAATGGTTTGGTATTACAAATATTGATCAATAATTGTGATGGAGGTGGTAGGTGGAGGGTGGTTGGGGAAGAAAGGTTAGATTTAAACTAATTTTTTGAATGAAAACATCATCGCGAATCAAACGAACCTGGCTATTAACTCGCCATGCTTGCTTGTGTGTGGAGCATTTTTTCATAAGCATTTTCCTAAATTCGGCAGAAGCATGGAGGAAATAGCACATTAACAATGATTTTAGAAAATTCCTGGGTACGTTTGGTGAGCAATTTTCCTGAAAGTGTTGGTGGCTAAATTTGAAAAAACGAACGCAAACTTTAGCATTTCTTTCGTTTCGTAAGCACAAATGCAAAAACGAAAACGGCTTAGCTTGTTCTCGTGGCAGTGTCCTGATCCAAAGTTTGCTGAGCGACACGAGCATAGTATATAATGAAAGGTGCAGTAGAAGAATAAAGGGTGAAAATGAAGCTAAAGTTCTATTTTGAAAATAAATGTAGCCTATAATATAGTTTAAATAATAGAAAACCAATTATATCCTCTATCTATAAATGGATGGGGATTGGGGGATAGACTACATTATAGACTGGATCTTTGTTCTGCACCTCGGTAAAGCATTGAAACACTACTAAAAGCTGACTCATCTTCCTTGTTTGTTTTCTTTGTTTTTTTTTTGGATGCTTCTACTTTATTTCAGTAGTTGGTAATTGACAATTTTTAATGGCAAGAATTAAAGATATTTCAGATATTTAGAAATAGTTTATAATAATAATAATAATAGTAATAATAATAATAAAGGCATTAATAATAATAATAATAATAATAATAATAATAATAATAATAATAATAATAATAATAATAATAATTTACAATTTTAAAATTTCCAATTTAATTAAATAATATTAGATATCAAGTTGAAAATCCTCATTCACATCCTCATCTGTGGAATGTTCAGATTCTCACACCCGCTGAGTTAAAAAATGATATATATATATATTATATTATATATATATAATATATATATATAGTAGTATATATATGATGTATATATATATATATATATATTATATATATTATATATATTATATAATATATATGCAGGATTAATTAATAATATATTATTGTCTTCATGCTTTTTAAATTTCACATTAAAATTCTATTAATCAAGCACTGGTCTTTTCGCAAATGTAATATTGATGTATTTTTAATTATTTATAATATACATTTAAAAGACCTGCAAATATATTCACAAAGTAACAAAAAAAAAAGAAAAAAAAATTCACAGTATAGAAACAATTTTAATTAAAATAGAAAAGAAAACCAGAATAAATTTCTAGATAACAATAAGTTTTCTAAATACAGTGTTTGACATTAGGAAGTGATTCACAATATTATATATTATATATATATATAGTATATATAGTATATATATATATATATATATATTGGAGGTATACTATATTATATAGTATATATATATGTATTATATAGGTATATATATATATAGTAGTATATATTATAATATATAATTAGTATATATATATAATATATATATGGTAGAGATTCTGTTTGTTTAATAAATATAATATGTATTATAGTAATATATATATTATATATATAGTATATATTATATATATATATAACTATATAAGTATCATCACACTCATCATTCATCTATCGTCATATCAATCATTCACCCCTTCCGTTTCCGGAAAGACGGGGTAAGGTCGGCAACATGCAAAGAAACAGAAAAAGTAAGTCGAAGAATATGACCCGCAAGTCGAAAATAGCCTCAACCCCCGTCAAAAGGAACCGGCAGCAGGTTATTCTCCCTATATGGCCGCTTTCTGTCTATGCTCTGCCAAACTCCGAAGTGTTCTTGTCACCGAGTGTGCTCATTGTTACTGCCTCTAATCCAATTTTCTTCGGTCTTCCCAGTCGCAGTGGATTCCCAGCGCAACTCACCCCATGACATCGCGCTTAGCACCAAACCCGACTGTCATGCCATCCCTTTCCACATGCCCAAACCATCGTCAACGGGGTACTTTGCAGTGTTTATTCTGCGGGCATTTTACTTCTTTTCTTCACACCGTTCTCGTCTTAGGCGGGTGTTGGTCTGAGCACAACTCTCTAATAAGTGTTTCACTTCCTCTTTTTATCATTCTTCTCACACGTAGACACAGGCCGCAAAGGATTGTCCTTCGCTGAACACAATTGTACTTAGATCTATACCTCTTAATTCCAGACCATAGTCTCACTCTATACATTAAAACAGGTAACAACTTACCCTCATGTAAAACTCTACGCGCACGTTCAAAACGTTAGTAACCGGTGTTTTATGCATCGCACCTTTTTGTGCGCACTTCTTCGTTGCGGCTGCGTGATCATTGGTTGTGCGTTCCATCATTTTCGTGTTTTCCGTTTTTTCAGGATGGGACAACATAGACCTAAATCTTGAGAGCTCAGGACACTTGTCCAGCTGCTTACTTCTTAACATTTTACTTCAATTACTTAGAGAGCTTTTCCTCACTTACAAACCATGAACATTCCTCTTATCTAGCGCTTTACTGGGGGTTCCAAACCAGCCCTTTTAGCAGGAACCCTGCAAATCTTTCTACCTAATCTCTTTCAAACTCTCTTCAGATTCCGCACCGAGGCACAAAACCAAATCATTCCGCATATAACAGGTAGGCGCATCCTCCACTCTCTTTCCATTCTCCATATTTCTAACACCATCCCCTGCCACCTCACCTCTAATTCTTCATAACCCATCCATTTACAAATTGAATAATCAAGGAGACATAAACACATAACACCCTCACGCCGCTGTTAATATTAAACCAATCACTTCTCCGACTCCATTTATTCTTAACACCACTTGCATTCTGTCGTTCATCATACATACTTCTGATTTCCATTCAGAAGCCTAACCACAAAACACCATACTAACCTAACAGGGCTGCCATAGAGGCTTCTCTAGTAATCGCCGTGATGGCATACGCTGTTGGAAATCCAAAAAATCTAAAATACAAATTTGATTCTGGGTATAGCGTCATTTTCTCGTTCTTTGTTTCATGTAGAGATTTGATCCACACATCTCTAACACTTTTAAAAAACGGCAAACCTTGTTCTTCGCCTGAATATCTAAAGTTTTTCCTGCCAGTCACTCGAGCGCACCCTTTTGACTAAAATACCAGCATATTCTCTCTAGCAACATCTTAATAACGATTCCCCTATAATCCCTACAGTTAACCTAATCCTCGGATATCGCTTATATAAGGTACTACTATTGGTTCTCCTCCAATCCTTGGGAGAGTATACCTCCATAAAACGCTTTGTTACAGCAACTTCGATAGTCCACTCAATCACCATCGTCGCCTCCGTCTTGATGATGGGGTTGTGCAAACAGTAAATTTCATCTATGTTTGGGCAGATGGTACTATTTTCAACTTCTTCATTCTCTATGCCCCTTACCGGGGTCCTCGCTTGCTCCATGGAACCTCATCGCCCAAATACCTATTTCTTCTTGCAACTGAGTGAAGGACCACATTCACTTCATATATCACCTCTCATTATCTTCAATGGGTTAATGCAGATTTTCGAAGTAATTCCTCTTCGCACTCTTCTCATATCCATTTCATTAGTAACGAAGCACCATTCTATTCATTATTCTAAGAGATTCCTCGTTATTCTCATTCTTAACTTATTTCGATCGGCTTCCAAGAGCTTCCCTATTCCTACGTATGCTGTCTTGGTGGAGTATTCAATTTTTCTTCTTATATTAATTTCCAAACCTTTTCTTGAACTTTATTACCTTGGTGGCAGTGTGATACATAACGCCACTATTGACACTTATAGGTGTGCTTGTGCTACTCGTACTCAAGATATATTTGGTTATCTCCATCAAAACACGGTGAACTTCCTCTCACACGCGATATCAGACATAGAATATTCCTATGAAGCTAGTAGGCTCAAGAGACTGGCAATTTATCACAATTTAATTATAATCAAGTTAAGTATATAGAGTGAGAAAATAGTCTTATAGGATAGAGAGTTGTAGATCCGATCGCAATAGTCGCAACGATTATTATCCTAATGCGCATATATATAATAATAAGGTGGCTGATTATTCACAGATAGTATAAGCTGAATTTACAATTGTAGGAGTAATACATATAATTCCATACGATATATAATATATATATATATAATTGTTATATAACGGGCGGGGTATATAAGTATATATATATGAGAGGTATGTACCATATACACAGTATATAGCTATATTATATATTATATTATATCATGCTTATAGGGGGTATATATATATATATATGGAGTATATATATATATATGGGTATTCTTATAGTTACTGTAGAGGTGGATATACTAGGTGTAGTGATAGTTTATTGTAGGTAGGTATAAGATATGTCCAAGCCACTGATATATACTATGAATAAACAACAGCGATGAGACGTAGTTACTAACGAGGGGACAATAGCGCTAGCCGGCGGGGAGACAGTGATGTATAATGAGTTTACCGTTACGTATAACTTCCTATATCTATATATAGTAGGTATATATTCTAGTAAATATTTTACGGTGCTAATACGCTCATGAGAGTCTTTCATATATTATCTACATATATAGTAGCTCGAGCGAGAGTATATAGCGTTTATATAGTAATATATAGATGAGTATAAAATATAGATGCTCTCACCAGCTGAGCCCTGACATAAATATCATGGCGGTACCTGAGCCTCCACGAGTCACGTACCTGTTAGAAGATTAAGTAGTCTTATTATATGATTAGCGGGCTCTCAGCCGTCCTAATAACATAAGTTATGGACACTGAATATAGCTACAGGCTAGTGAGGCCTGTAAAAAACCGGGCAGTAGAGGCTAGACAGGCCAACATAAGGCTACTGAGCTTGGTCCGCATAATGAAGGTCGATATGTACTAGACTGTGACTTTAGCTGGTAACGTATATATAAACCCGAAGGGAGTAGTATAAGCAATACGGTTCAGCCTTATAGCTGTGGTATGCAAACTATCGAGCAAGTAAGCTTACTATTGGTGTTGTGCACTAGTTACTATATAGTTAAAGTTCTTCTCAGTAGTGTGAAGTAAGGTTATGCGATCATTATATAGGTATAGTGAGTGAGATGGTGAGGGGATATATATATATATATATATTGTGGTTTATCTTTTCCCCGTTTTTTCTGACAAAACCAACTTTATACTTCATTCTCTTTATTATTTATCTTGACAGTTTCAAGAATGTCACACCAACATCTGCTAAGGCAGAATTCTTCGCTCAAACTTATGCTTCTGTTTAGCTTCCCGTTTTGGTGATTCTTGAACTATTTCCTTCTCTTTGCTTTCTTTAATGAGACGATTTCTGCTCTCTTTGAAATTGATACTAACAAGGCGTTTGGTCCTCGCTTTCCTTCTTATATGACTTAACTTGTGGAAAATGTTTCCCATCTGCTTCTCAGCATCAACACTTTCTTTCTGATGAAACACCCCTTTTGCCCAGTCAGTCTGTGACGATAAAAGGTGATTCTTGTTCTAACCTTTGATCTTTTCAATGTTTTTGAATTTATCCCACATCCTATGTATGATATTTAGAATATTAGTTCTTTGAATCTTGTCAAATGGCCAGTATGACTTCTGTAAAGAAAGGTCGAATAGTGAGTGATCTTTCACTTCTCTCTGTCTTATGGACATCTGTTTTGCGGTGCATTACTGACTACTTTTATGTTGCCTTATGCATATTGAGGGAATTTAATAGATTCTTGGACAAACATTTTGATATTCTGGAGACTTTCCACCCCCGGTGTTTTCCCATTTCTCTTTGAAAACTTAACTCATGATTTTCTGCCGGTTCATTTGAGGTTGTTCTGGCCAGATACCTGAAATCATATAACTAAATTTTTTTCATATATTCCTCAGTATTTTGACTTATTTTCTAATGCTACTCTTTCTAATTACATTAATAATATCATTAAAGACCTTCTATCTTTTATTTTATTAATAATATCATTAATTGGAAAATAGCTACCCAAATGCAAATATCTTATGCTAGGAAGTTTTTTACTCATTATTAAAAGAACACAAGTTTGTCTCACCAAACAAACTTCAAAGCGATCCAACATTCTGGCGCTCCATCAAAACTCCAGCAAACTGTACCAGTTTCTTGCTCTGTAATGGGTCATCTTTCTTCCTTGGGTGAAGTATCCAGCTTATATCTATAATGTTTGCTAGTTTTCAAGAAAGAATGGAATCTTTTGGGCGTTTGACAGAAAAATCTCCAGCTCTCATTACACTTTAGCAATTACAAACGGACACAACTCATCGGAACGTCCTAATTCCTTCTCTCTTAACTGCTCTCTGATCCCAACCTCAAGCTTTTCGCTTATTCTTACTTGAGACCTATTGTGAAAATATGGAACACATTTTATCCATCTATTTTTCTATGTTCTTTAAATTTGCATTTTTCTATGTTCTTTAAATTTGCACATTTTCAAACGCCTTATTTTGGGCCATGTCATCATGCTTTCATATGACTGTGAAACTAATATTATCCAAAAATTGGTGCATTGTTCATGCAAAATACGTACATATATATATTATATATATATATATATATATATATATATATATATATATATATATATATATATATAGAATATATATATATATATATATATATATATATAGTTGATTTGGCTAGTACAACATTGCCATATATATATTATATATATATATATATATATATTATATTATATATATATATATATTATTATAATATATATAAATATATTCATATAAATATATATACTAAAATATATATATCTATATATATATATATATATATAATATATATATATATTATATATATTATATATATAATTAATATATATATATATATACTATATATATATATATATATATGATATAATATATATATATATATATTATAATATATATATATATTATATATATATATATATATATTTAATATATATATAGTATAATTATATATATATATATATATAAATATATATATAATATATATATATATTATATATATATATATATACTATATATATAATATATATTATATATATATATATTATATATATATATATATATATATATATAAAGGAAACCATGAGTAGTGTAAATGAAATTGCAATGCTTCGGCATTCGAGAGTTTTCAATGTAAAGATCAATTCCAAAGTTATTTCTAGTACAATTTAAAGTCATCGTCAGCTTTATATGAAGAAAAATGAAAGGAATAGGAACACCTTTTCCCATTATATATATAGTATATATATATATACTAATATTATATAAATATATATAACTATATTATATATATATATATATATAGTATAGTATATATATATATATATATATAGTATATATATATATATATTACTGCACTTATATTTGGGTGGGGTCAAAGACAAAATTTTATAACTGTTTCGTATCCCAATTCACTTGTACCCAAGAATCTTTACGACAAGACGTTGAAGATTGTGTTTCTTTTACCATGGTATACCCACATAAGCCAGCTCTCGAGGGTTATTGACAGCGTTCATCCACACCCTTTAAAGACGGGTGCAGTATCCTCACATGAATTTTGTGCTGACATTAGCAACTCCATGTTTCCTCACTTTGGTGCTTCCTTCTTTTAAGCCACCTCTGTTCTATGTAATTCTCTTTCATCAGCTGTTTTCCCTGCTGAATCCAATCTCCCTCACTTTACGGGTCTTGCCTGTGCATATCTGCGTAATCTGAGTAACGTGATAAGCTTATATAGGTTTTTATTTTGACACTTTTAATTTATTTTACACCCCCCTCAAAAAGGGCTATGCCCGTGAGCGGTGGTGATAACTTAAAAAAAAACAACAACTAAAAACCTCTTTAAATTATATAAATTTGAGACACTAGAGTAGATATACGTTTTTTTTTCATTGGAATCGGTGGTGTGCTTCTTTCAATTATATTTTTTGTTAAAAGCATGAAAATAGATTAATTGGTAATTATTACTTCGAAATGAAAGAAAAGGAAAAAAAAACTTCCACTCACAAAGATGAGAAAAATAATTTTGTTATACTGACAAATCTCGAATCAGGGACTTAATTAAGAACGTTATATATATATATATATATATATATATATATATATATAATATATATATATATATATATATATATATTATTAATATATTTATTATATATAATATATATATATATATATATATATATATATATATTTACTTACTTGTCTTACTGTTCATTTGATATATATTATATAGTATATATATATATAATATATATAATATATTATATATATATATAATATTTTAGTTTAAAAATATTATATATATATATAAATTTTTTTTATAAATTTAAATATATACTATATATATTACCTTGCTGTCATATATTATATTGGATATATTATATATATATTATTATATATATATATATATATAATTATATGTATATAATTATATATATATATATATATATATAGTATATATATATATATAATATATCATATTAAGATACTATTAGCTTAAGACGCTAATTATTATTATTAAGAATAATAATGCCTTGGTGAATTAGAAGGTGGTTAAACTTCTTGAGAATTTAATCATATAAATAAATATATATATATTATATATATATGAGAGCTATAATATATATATAATATATATATATATATATATATATATATATATATATATATAATATATATATATTATATATATAGGTATATATAATAGGTATATATATATATATTATATAGTATATATATATATATTATATATATATATATACTATATATATAATATATATATATATATATATATATATATATATTGAGGGGTATGACAAATGGGGGAGGGACGTGAGAGGGACGGAAATTAGGGGAGTGGGGGAGGAGTGGATGAGATTTAAAGAGACAACAATTTGTGAAGAGGCCAGAAGGATATGTGGAGTAAAAAAGGTGGGAGCAAGTAGAAGGAAAGGAAGTGAATGGTGGAGTGAGGAGGTGAAAAGAGTTGGTGAAAAAAGAAAAAAAAGAGGTTTATGTGAAAATGGTTGGTGGGGAATAGGAGAAGGGAAAGCTGGGAGGAATAAAGAAGGGTTAGAGTGGCAGCAAAGAGGGCGGTGGAGAGGGCGAAGAGAAATGCAAATAATGAATGGTGTAGAAAAGTGACAGAAAATTTTGAAACGGGGAGCAAGATATTCTGAAAAGAAGTAAATAAAAAAAGGAAGAAGATGGAGGGGTTAGGGGAGAGGGTTAAGGGAGGGGAAGGGGAATGGATAGGAGGGGAGGATAGGGTGAGGAAAAGATGGGGGGGAATATTTTAGAGGATTATTGAATGAAATGGGTGGGAGAGATGAGGAGAATTTACAAGAGGTGGGGATGGGGGGGGAAGTGGGGAGGGAAGGGGATATGGAAATACAAATGGAAGAAATTATAAGGGCGCTAACTAAAAGGAAAAAAAGGAAGGTCCACAGGTCTAGATGGTGTTAGTATGGAAATGTTACAGATGGGAGGCAGAAGGGTGGAGGAATGGCTGTATAGGTTATATAATTTATGTTGGAGAAGGGGAGAGGTTCCACAGGATTGGGAGGATGGTTGTTTGGTTCCCCTGTATAAAGGGAAAGGGGATAGGATGGAGTGTGGGAATTATAGAGGTATTTGTCTTTTGAGTGTAGTAGGGAAGTGTATGGAGAATACTAATTGGGAGGGTGAGAGATTTAACGGAGGAGAGAATGGGGGAGGAACAAGGAGGATTTAGGATGGGGAAGGTGGGAGTGTGGGATCAAGTATTCACGATGAAGATGCTTGTGGAGAAAGTTAAAGAAAGGAAAGGGAAAGTGTACGGGTGTTTTTTCTTGATCTGGAGAAAGCATAGTGACTAGAGTGAAGAGGACCGGGGAATTATGGAAGTGCTGGAGGGATATTGGCAGTAGGGGGTAAATTAGTAAAGGTATTAGGCCTTTACATAGAATTAGCAGAATGTGTGTGGAGTATTAGGGGGGCGAGGAGTGAGATGTTTGGGGTGAAGAGAGGGTTAAATATAGGGATGTGTAATGTCACCGTGGCTTTTCCATTTATTTATGGAGAGTGTCCTTTGCAGAGGAATGATGAGGGAGGAGAGAGGGGTGGAATTGATGGATTGGGGTGATAGATGGGAAGTAAACATGATACTATTTGCGGATGATACTGCCTTGTGGCGAAGGAATTCAGAAGGGCTTGTAGTATTGCGTGACAGGGTTTGAGAGGTGTGTGGACAAAAGCGGTCTTAAGATAAAACCCAGGAAAGGTAAGTGTTAGGTGGTTTAGGATGGAATGGAAACAGATGAAGGGGTTGGGGTTAGAGGATTAGAGTAGGGAGGATGTAGTATTAGAGAAGTAAAGGTTGTTCAGATATTGGGATGGATTTGGGTTAAGACAGGAGGGATGAAGGAAAGATAGATCACAGAGTAGTGAGGAAGGATGAGGAGCATTGAGGTGGGTTGAGGGAATTATGGAAAAGGGGGGGATTTATCACATAAACTTAAGATAAGTATGTTTGAAAAATATGTGTTCCAGCGGTACTATATGGGTGTGAAACATGGGGGTTGAATGCTAGGTCCAAGAAGAAGCTGAAAGTGTTTGAGATGAAAGGGGTTGAGAGCGGTATGTGAGGTTAGTAAAAGAGAGAGGATTTAGGAATAGGGTGAATAAGAGAGAGATGTGATTATGGAAAAAATAGTTTAAGTCCAAAAATAACAGCAATGATCAAGGAGATGATTACGATCGCGCGATAGACAATACTAGAGAGAGAATGCATAGAAATTGGTTAAGTCCAGATGGAGGCGGGTCTGAGGAGGGTAGGAAGAAGAGAAGAGGAGACACGAGTGGATGGATGGAATAAAGGAAAAGCTGGAAGAGAGAGGGATGATGAGGGTGGAGGAAGGTAAGGTGTTGGCGAGAGATAGAAAGGAAATGAGAGAGAGATAGAAGGATGAGAAAGGGCCGAGATGAAGGAAATATTTGAATTAGGGAAGCTGCACGAACCACTACCCCGCTTAAGCGGAAAAGTGGTTTGTATAATAATTAAGATATATACCTATATATATATTATATATATATATATATATATACCTAATATATATATATATATATATATATATATATATATATATATATATATATATATATATATATATACCTACAGGAGTTTCTTATTTGTGAAGAGAGATTGAACATAGTTAAAAACTTTTTAAAAGTCTGTAATGTGAAGTAATAAACTAAATCAAGAAATTATAAATGCAAAATTTTTAAAATTAATGCAAAATTAAAATCTATATTAGCTACAGGAGGAGTAACAAAATTTTATTCTTGAGTTCTTTTGACAAATAAAGTTAAAATAAATGGAGGAGCAACAAAATTTTGATTGTTATCTTGGAAAATTTAAAAAAAAAAACTAAACATAATAAGTGGAATTAAGATTAAAACAACAGAAATGAATGGTATTATTAGAGGAATGGATATTTGACGCAGTCAGGACATAAGAAGAATTTCTTCGCACAGTTCAAGGGCGACAGGGCTAGCAACCCGGCCCTTTACTCTGTTTTTTTTGCTTGAAAAACTCCTGGACCAGCATCGGAAACTTTTGCGGCTTGAAACACAATCTTCTGGAGAGCTCTGGGAGAACGATTTTTTAGGCCAAATGGAAGAAGATTGCTAGTTCCATTGAAAGGGTGAAAACCCCTACCTGAGTGTATAACTCAAGGACTAGCATCAAAAACCATTGGGCTGAGAAAGAGTTTTCTAGAGTGCTCCGGGATCAAGAGTTTCGAGGCCAAAGGAAAGAATATGCTGGTCCAACTGACAGGGCGAAAGTACTGGAGAGATGGTGTAGAATGTAGAATGTAGAATGTAAAATATATATATATATATATATAGTATATATAGTATATATATATATATATATATATATATATATATATATATATATATATATATATATATATATATATTATTTTATATATATATATCTCACAATATATAATATATATAATATATATATATTATAATATATATATATATATATATATATATATATAATATATATTATATATATATATATATATATATATATATATATATATATATTAGGTATATATATATATATATATATATATATATATTATATATATATATATATATATATATATAATATATATATATATATATATATATATATAATTATAATGATATATATATTATATATATATATATAATATATATATATATAATAATATATATATATATATATATATATATATATATATATATATATATATATATATATATATAGTTTCAGATGTGGAGCGCCCACAAGAGGTTGGAATGTGGTCAACATCACGGATCTTCACGTCATCGCAGATGGATGAAGATAAGTGGAATAGATCCAAAGCTCCTCGGTACCTCTCACCCTCTCACCTCCTGCGGGAGGTGCGATCCCGGGATCGCCACCCGGCTTACGCAGAAGGATCAAAAAAAAACTTTCTGTCTGTATACTCCACCTTTTTGTACTTGGAGTACTTAAGACCGGCGTGCACGCTTCAACTCTTTTTATTAGCCAGACATAAAATAAAATCCAGGACCCAGAGAATATACATGTCCCAAATATAATAGATCTTCTACGCGATATCCAACCTCAGTGTACTGCAAGACTTGCAAACTCTGATTTCACTTAAGATGCACTAATTTTCAAACCGTTAATCAATATTCTAAATCATGGTCCTACCATTCAAATTCCCCACCTACATAATTCAATTAACATACTTCAACTAAATATAAATGGTATCACAAATATACATAAAGAACTTCTCCACACCTTAAATAAATTCAACATACAAATAGCACTAATACAAAATTCTAATCTCACACCAAATACCAGACTCTCTGAATTCCCCAAGTACATAATTTTTAAGACAAGATGGACCCCTCCAGAGCTTGGTACACAAAAACATCCAATTCCGAAACACCACAAACCACACAACAAATAATGAACAACGATCAAATCTTCACATACCAATCAATTAAATTAAAATAAAATCAACAAATAAAACATAATCTGAAAAATGTCTAAATCCCCCATACCAGCTCTCAATTCTGCCCCCAAGATCATGTCTTAGACCTATCACCCCTAACCCAATATAATAACCTTAGACTTCTCACCTGTAACTCAATATAATAACCTCATACCGGTTGGGGAAGCCAGTGCCCACCACCACGCATGACTCAACACACACACTAGAACACCAAGAGTTGATACACTCATATATGAACTACATATACTTAGCATCTTCAA
>JABUQX010011850.1:2500-17500 GCA_015478945.1 Trachelipus rathkii | reverse complement strand
AATTGAAAAAAGGTATCTCGTCAATGTAGGAGCTTATCCCATGGACCAGGCTCACAACCATACCCCCTCACAAATCCCCGCCATTCACTCCTAATATTCACCATTCTTCAGGCTTGAAAAATATTCATATTCCTATCCTTCAGATACTCTTTAACTGACTCAATTCATTTTTTCTCTGCTGTCCAAGCTGATTGATTCCCAACACACTCAACTCTCTGCGTCCGCTTAACCAATAGATCATTATCCACTCTTTCCACCTGACCAAGCCATCTTAATATACTTTTATTTATTCTCTCATTCAAGCCTTTTCCCACGTCAGACAGCTCCCAAACACACTCATTCCTCATTTCATCAATTCTTCTCACTCCTAACACCCTCTAAGATTATTCATATGAACATACTGCACTTTAGATCTATACTTCTTATTACACTATTCCGCGCCATAATTTTGCTGCAATACCTAACACCACCCTAAGATTATTCATCTGAACAGACTGACCCTTAGATCTATACTTCTTACTCCACACCACTTAAAGCACTCAAGACTTAGCTAGTTCTTTTGCATTCACCAAAGATTTAATTGCACCAGCCACTTTCCTACCAGTCACAGATTTCCAACTACATTCTGCATCATCCGTTCCTTTTTTATCTATCATATAACTTAAATATTTACATTCAGATACTTATTCCAGTTCCTCACCATCCAAGATAATTTCACAACGTACACATGGCGACTTGCCTTCAAATTTCTAATTTCCCCCTTTTTTTTAGCTATTTCAGGTTTATCTCTTATATTGAAAATAACTGATATACAGTAGTCTAAACTGATAACACTCATAAAATTTTAATCTTTCAATACCCTTTGATAGAAATCGTTATCACAGACTCTTGAAATAGCTTGATAAGTGTAATAAATGATAAAAAAAATAAGTTCAAATTGATAAATACGATGTTAGTTTAAGCATGAACCAAGTTCTAGTTTGGATGTGAAATTGTGGTTTCTAAAACTTCTAAGTTAACTTGTTTAATAATTTGTTTGCGATATTTTTGCAAGTTTGTTGTTTATAATGTCGGCTCGAAAGGAAATATTTCTTGTTGGTCATATGAAGCACCAAATAACGGGAAGTAAGCTTCCATCAAAAAGAGTGCTTGAAAATTTTATTTTATAATATGCGTGCGACGAAATTGAATCTTGATGAAGGTTCGGACCTTAAAATTGATAAGTGCTTCATATTTTGGCGGAAAGCAAAAATTCCTATGCGAACGACACAAATTGATAAAATTGCATGAGGAGTGGCGTAAAGTAATAAAAAACAAAAATAGAGTGAACATTTTAAGGGGAAGAGAATTTTTTTTTTTTAAAGTTTAGATGATCTATTTGATATTGCCTATCAAAATGCACTACAAATGATAAATATTAATGATGACAAGCAATTTCTACTGAAGCAAAGAGAAAAAGGACGTCCAGGTTCAATGTTAGGAATTGATATGAAACAAACTAATAAAGAAAAAAGAAAATTTGATCGTCACAATCAGGAAGAAGAACGAAGACAAAAGATTTCTGAATTACCGTCAACATCATCAGGTAAGATTGCACTGTTTTCACAATAATATTTGTCAATGCAAACTTTTGTAGCAAAATATTAAATTTAATTCAATTTTTCAGGAACTGAACTAAGATTTTTACAGTCCTCATCCTCCGCAAGTCCCGATCACGATTGGATAACAGATGAAGAAACCGAAACAACTAAGCTTATCGTTCCTTCAAAGAGAAAAAGAGCACGAAAAGAAATTTTAACGCCACGATTGGAGACAACTTTAGACAAATGCAAAATCAGTGAAAGAGATGCTGTTCATTTATTGTCATCTTTTCTAGATGCTGTCTCCTTAGATTCTTCTGAATACATCATTAATCGTACTTCGATTCGGAAAATTAGAGAAAAGTATCGTAAGTCGTATAGTGAAAAGATAAAGAAAGACTTTCTACATGTTTAATAAATGCAAGTGCTGTAACCGTTTAGTAAATGATTTTTTTTTAAAATTATCATGTGATCATTTTCTAATTTCAAACTTTAAAGCTTGTCTGTCACGTCGGTTAAAAATGAAAAGAGAACCGCTGAAAATGTTTGTAATATAGAGAATTGGGCATTAACAGACAAGGTCCAAACATTTGTGTCAGACATGAATACGTCGAATATCGGTAGACTAAAAGGGGCTTGTTTGCAATTAGAAAAGAAAATTGAACGCAGCATTTTATTTTTCGGCTGCCGTCATCACATAGTAGAGATTATCTTTGGGAGGAAGTTTTGCTAAAAGTAAAATAACACTTTCAGGACCAGACATTTCCCTGTTTTAAAGATTTAGAGCTAATTGGCCTAAAATAAATATTAGAAATTTCGTTCCAAGTATTATTAGGACTGATATAAAAGAAAATTTTAAAGATAAAGTATATGTAACATTTGCATAATGAGCATTGTTAACCTCATTCATACGGGATGATTATAAAGAGTTTCTGAAGCTAATAATTGTACTCTTAGGTGAAATTCCATCAGGGGAAATAAATTTAGGAAGCCGGCGCGTACCATTTAGCACGACCGATGGCCAAAGCCATTTACAGCTTTAAAGTTTACTTATATAAAAATGAATTTACTCTAACTAGCAATGAAGAATCATCACTGATGCAGCTAACTATATTTATAATAAAAATGCTATGCGATGTATTGGTTTCATTGTTCAAATGCTGTTCAAGCACCTCTAAATAACATTAAATTTTTGAGGGCATTACACAATTATAAAAATACTGATAAAGTAATAGCTGATGCTGCCATTTCTAAATTTATAAATCATTTTTATTATCTATATGAGGAATGTGCATGTTTTGACTTATTCGATAAAAGAATCAATAATGAAGACAGAATGGAAATGGCTGCTAAAATTATTGCGTTAGAGGACGATGAAAGCTTAGTAAACTATGAAGAAATTAACTTTAAGAAAAGATGATGCTGAAATTTTTTTGGAAGATAATGATTATCATATAATAATAAACTTGCTAAGTAAATATTCACTAAGTTTAAATAAAAGATTCAACATCTCCACCGAATTTTCAAAAAAAGAACATATACAAGAATGAGATAATTAGAGGATTATAAGAAAGGGAACAAAATAATACGACAATTTCAAGTTATTAACGACTCAGCAGAAAGAGGAATAAAGCTAATACAAGAATTTAATGACAAAATAAGCAAATATGAAGACCAGAAGCAATTTCTATTTAATGTAATATTTTTTTTTCTATTATCTAATTAGGCTTTTAAAATAATTTCGCAAATATTTAAAATGTAATTTAGGTAAAATTTAACAATTATTATTTTAATTTAAGAATATTTTATGGCGATTCAAGATTACAGAAGAAAGTTCCCAAAACCAATATTAGCTGTGCTACAGAAACATTTCAATAAGTAACATTCAACTGTTTTATCAATTTTCTTAATTAATTTTTAAAATATGGAAGCCTTTATTGAAAAGTTTTGATATTTACCATATCCATTATATATTTTTTGTATTATTGGTATTAAAGATAAAAGTCTTTTTTTTAGAATTAGCACATGTAAATTTTATGTTTGATAAAAAAAAAATTACAATTTACCCAGGGAGGGGATGGCTCTCGTAATATTTGGTAAAGGTTTTTTAACAAAAACCTAAAAAAAAATTACTAAGGCTATTTTGCCCACATTATTTCTAATCATCTTAGTAAAACTGCATCTCTCTCTCTCTAGGACCTACAGAAAAAATGACTTTGGATTGCAAAAATTCTGGGGTCCGGTTCCCACTACTCCGGGATAAGATGGTCAAATATTATAACTTTTGACATTAACTCCAACTATTTGGAGGGTAATATATGTTGTTGGAATATTATTTAAATAAACACTGAAATAAAAGAGGCCTTCAGACATTACCAGTAAACTTTTTGATTTTCCTTTGCATTTCAACAAACTTTAATTGAAAGTTGCCGCTGGTTAATATGAATTATTCACACTCAAATTTGAAGTATATTACTATATATACTTTTATGGAAACACAGTGTGTGGGAGATAAATGAAATTTAAAAATTATGAAAATAAAATGCACCTAATATAATATATATATATATATATAACTTTATATTCAGAGAGTGCAGGTGATAGTATTCGAAGGTAATTATATATATAATATAATATATATATAATATATTATATATATGTATTATACCTATATATAATATATATAATATATATATATAATTAATAGTATATATATATAATAAATATATATATATAAATATATATATATATAATATATATATATATATATATATATAATATATATATAAATATATATATATATATATTATATATATATATATATATAATATATATACTATATATATAAATACATAAATATATATATATATATATATAATATATATATATATATATATATATATATATATATATATATATATATAAGTAATATATATATAATATATATATATATAATAGTATATATAATATATATACTATATTTAGAATTCAGTTAAGGCTCAATTCTACACTCAAGCTCTGTAAATATTATAATATATTTATTAAAAAACCACTTTAAAATAAATAAAAGGAAAATCTTAAGAAAATAACTAAACGAGATAAGTTTACGTTTTGGGACTTATATCCTTGGTCCGAGCTTCAGAATCTAAAATTTTTTTTTACAAATTATTAAAACAACAAAAATAAAAATTGAAAATAAAAAATATAAAAATGAATATTATAATATATATATATATTATATATATATATAATATATATATATAATATAAATATATTATTATATATATATATATATTATATATATATAATATAATATACTATAATATAATAAGATTATAATATTATTATATAGAGAGATATATAACTAAATAGAATAACATAATTATTAAGATTATATTATATATGCTTTTCGGGTAGCCCTCAGTTAGATTACGCGAAAAAACAAACAAGGTCCCAGTGTTTGTTAACGTGGGCGGAGACTCTGCACAGAATATTGAGTGCGTGTAGTGTTGTGTCTGTATGTGATGCTGTGTGTGCACTGTCTGTTGTGTAGTGTTCATCAAGTATGTGTCCATGAATGTTAGAACACCCCGCCATGAGTAGAGGCCGCCCAGGGACCAGGGGTGCCAGGAGGGTATAAGTAAGATAAGATATATAGAATTATCCTTTATGAGTATCTAACTAAAAAATAACAGGAATATGAGTGCGCATCATAATACCCATTCTTGAATTACGCTATAATTTAGATATATAGATAGATAGAATATTATAAAGAATAAAAGAGAGAAGATGATGAAGAAGCATATAAGAAAGAGATTATAGATATATATTATATAAATATAGAAAGTTAAGATTCAAAATATAGATAAAATAGAAATATAATATTATCATATAATATATAGATAGATAAATATATAAAATATTATAATAGATAAACGATTTTGTAATCACAGGTAAAACAATACAAGCTAGCAGACGACACTAATATCAACTGGGAAACCTTCAAGTTGAGTAAAAATGTAAAAACAACTAAATTGTATATTTGAAAATATAAGAAATTAATTATAATATTATAATTATTATTATTAATATATAAAATTAATATAATTATATGATATATAGATTAATTATATATATATATATATATATGTATATAATTATAATATATTTTTATTATTATATAATATATATTATATATATATAATAATAATATATAATAATATACTAAGGGTGGCCGGATATACGGTTGTGATCCGGCTATCCGGCTGAGCTAAGGCCAGCTGTTTTCATAATACCGGCAATCACTGATATGCTGAAAAAATTGTCAATTGTCTGGTCAACGCCATATATTCTCACTTCCGCCATAATTATATCCGACTTTTTGAACTAAAAGTGAGTCCAGTATATACTTAAATACAAAATATAAAAATAAGTATATGCTACAATACAATATAAAAGTGTAAGCTTGTAATAAAAGTATATCATTTAAACTGGATAATAACTAATAATTTTAATTTCAACAGTTTACATAAGCTAGAATATATATATATATAGAGATAATATTAATATATATATATATAATATATTAATAAATATATTATAATAGTAATATTATATATAATATATAATATAATATATAATATATTATAATTATATATATTAAAATATATATATATATATATATAATATAAATATTATATAATATATATTATATAATATAATAAATTAGATTATATATATACCAAAGTAGTTATAAGCAAAACTTAATTTATACAAAAAAAAAAAAATATTGAATATATAGTGTGTCGCCCAAAATAACAAGATCATATATATTATATATAATATATATATATTATTATAGATATATATTATAATATATAATTATATATAATTAAATATTAATACATATAATATATTAGTTAATTATTTATAATTATCATATACATATATATATTATGTATATAATATATAATATAAAATTAAAATATATATATATATATAGCCTGGCCAGACCACCGACTTATTCTTAGCCCATGGAACCCAAGACCTTTTCTTCGTAGACCGCTGAAGAGATCGTGGTTTTATCAGAAATATAACCTTTCCTTGGGAAATCGCGACCTTTTATTAATAATTAATCTATATTATATATATTTTATATATATATAAAATAATAATATACTATATAATTATATGTATTAATATAATATATACTTTAATATATATAAATAGTTAAAAAGTAATATACAAATACATTTGGCCTCTTTGTTTTAGCTAATGTATTTTAATATTTTCATAAGAAAAAAAAAAGTTTTTCTGCATTTAATGCAGTTTGCTTTCTATTTTCTGTATAGTTTTCCATGCCCACGAATAAAACTTCAAGTTTACTTGATGACGAAGTTTCCTAAGTATTTCTACAACTGTCTAAGTTAGGATTTCATTATTATATAATCTCCACCATTCCAGGGCGAATTTCGTAATTAAAAGGAAGTGCAGCGCATACTTTATATTTCCATCTTTATAATTCCTTTCATTTTTGCTTTTGAACTTGACCCTTTTCAAATTAAGCAGTACTTCTAAACTGACTTCTTGATACACTTGCATTTGTGATTAATCTACTTGATGATGGTTCTTCAGCTTCAAAGCTTCCTTCCTCAGGAGGAAGAGGAAAAGCGTCTCCATTTCGGTACTGCTACTACTGCTTCTACCTTCTGAGATATGAGAATCGGCTCCTTTTACCAGTTCTCCAAAGCATTCCCATATATCCTCGTGCATTTCTTCATGTAACTCTGAATCTTCACCAAGCTTCTTTAAATTTTGTTTTTCATTTAAATCTTTTCTTTCAAGTTTTTCTTTCAGGTTATCTTCTAAACCAATCAGTTCGTTTACTTATAAAGATATAATTCCCCATTTTTTTAAAAGAAATTTTAAATCTGATTCCAGAACAGATGAGTTGTGAAACTTTTCCTGTTTCTAATATTACTTTCTTGTAAAAACGCCCTTTCTAAATATTTTTCAAGTTCTCTTTCAATATTTGAAGCCTTCATCATGTTACGTTTTGATTCTTGAAAGATGATTGTCACAGGTAGCCTATGCAGGAATTAAATTATTGATTTAATCCTGATCCCCACTTGCTTGTTTTTTTCATTTCATCAAAGTTTTCAGGAACACGGAATGATGTTTCCAATGAGACTCACTGATAGCAGTAGTTGTTGGATATCAGTAGTTGGTCGCTGCAGTATAACACTACACGGCCTGTTTTGTTCATAAAGTCGATTTAACATATAGTTAGTAGAGTTCCAATTATCCGGTGTTCTAGAAACATCTTGAATCAATTTTAGAGCTACTGCACGTAAGTGACCAAATGAATGACAAAATATGGTGGCTAATTTTATTTTTGCCAATTATCCAAAAACTGAATTCACTGAATTTGTTGATCAAATAAAGAAATAGCATCATTAAAAACCAATTATATATAATTAGTATATATATATTTATATTATTATCTCTTAATATATAGAATATATATTATATATAATAATATATATTATAGAATATTTTAATATATATTTAATATATATATATATATAATATACATAAGATATATAATTTATATATATATATATATATATATAATATATATATTAAATTTATATAATATATATAATATATATATATATTATATATATTATATATATAATATATATATATATATATAAATTTTGATATATATTTAAATATTATATATATATATAAATTATATATATTATTATAATTAATATTATATATATTTAATATATATATAATATAATATAATATAATATAATTATATATAATAATTATAAATTTATATTTATAAAATGCACTATTCCAAATATTATGTATATTGTATGAAATATTTTAAATTATTTATATTATCTTTAATATATTATTATATGATATATATATCATATATATATATGGAAAGATGATATATAAATAAGTATATATATTGATATATATAGTAGTATATAAATAGTATTTAATAATATATAATAGTATAGTTATGAGGTAGCCGGGATAGGGTATAATATATATTATGTAGGGTAGTATATAATCATTAGTGGATAAGTATTATATAAATATAGATATATATAGTATATATATAGTATGTTATTTATGATATACATATATATGATATGAATATTAAGAAATATATATATATATAATATACTATAAATATATATAATTAATAAGTATATATATATATTACATATATAATATAAATATATATTATAATAATAATATATAATATATATATTAAAATTATATATATATATATATATAATATTATATAATTAATATATATAAATTAATATTATATAAATATAATATATAAATATATAATATATATATATATAGTATATATATATATTTATAATATATTATATATAATTAATATTATATATAAATATTAATTAAATATATATATATTATATAATATTATATATATAATATATTTATATATATAATATATATATATATATATATTATATAAATATATATATATATAATATATATATAAATATAATATATATATTATATATATAAAATATATATATATATATAATAATTATATTATAATATATATATTATAATTATATTAAATAATATTATATATAATTATATATATATTATATATATAATAATACTATGCTCGGAATTTCACTAATATCAGGAAATTTTCCAAAAACGAGTATCGGCTCCCAAGGGCAGACCGGATATCCGGTATCCGATATCCGGCAAATTCACTATCCGGGGCCCATCCCTAATATATATATAATAAATATTATAATTAATATTTTATATATATATATATATATAATATATATATATAAAAATAATAATATAGATATATATAGAATTTATATTAATATATATTATAATATAGTTATATAGTATTTAAATAATATATAATTATATTATATAATTATAATATTATATATATAATATTAAATATATATAAATTTAATTATATAATATAAGATATTAATATATAGTATATATATATATTAATAATATATATCAGGGTGTCTTCAACGAAAAAAATACAGCAAAAAAAAACAAATAAAACAATTAAATTCTATAGCTATTATTTCAACAATTAGAGAGATATTTTTAACTTTTAGGGATATATTGCAAAAAATAACAACTATTATTATATTTCATATTAGGAGTCGAGTATGCATTTTATTAAAAGATTTTCACTATATATACCTTTTAAATATTTGAAATAATAAATGAGAATTAAAAAAATAATTCTTAAAATTTAATACAAAAAAAGTACAAATTTATATATCTTTAAAACTTTTATTGACAGAAGATAATAGCTAGATTCTATTATTAAAATTACTAAATAAACCTTCTTTTTTCTGAAAAATCATGGCCTAAAATAGGTCCATTAAGACGCACAATATAAAATAATAATGTATTCTAATAATAATAGTTAAATAAAGATTAAATGAAGCTCATTCTACTTTCACTTGATGGGTTGATAGAGACACCATAATGGGGTTGTAAATAGGACGGGGCATCTCGTTGAATTCATATTGTGTATAAATTTATTTTTTATTTTATTTTATGAAATAATATATGTTAAGGCAAATATTAATTAAATTTAGCCATAATATTAAAAATTCCAATAATGGATTACATAAAATAGAATTAAAATTTTTAGAGTGTCCCCTATTCACCCCATTCGGCGGTGAATAGGGACACTTCTTGGAATTCATTTTTTGGAGGTATAAATTTAATTTTTATATTATCCTTATTTTCCTAAATATTAGTAAACTGTTTAATATATTAAAATTAGCTATAAGTAAAAATAAAAATTGATCAATAAATAAATTTATTACATTAAAATAAGAAATTAACAATATGTGTCCTTATTCCACCCCATCATGTTTATGTAGAGTGAAATAGGACAAGTAGGCCCGTTATTATATAACCACTATTACTATTTGAAACAGAATTTAACTTGTCACAGTTTAAGATTAACATAAGTCCAAATTGATATATATACTGAAAAAATAAATAAATCCTATCTCACAACTTTTGTCAATTTGCTACAACAAGTTATAAGAAAAAACTTCACATTATCAAAAGTGATATTTCTATTAAAGAAAATTTCCTCCCCTAATATAGATATTATATTTTTTAATTATATAAAAAAAATCTCATTAATTAAAGATAATCTAAATAAAAACTTTTGTAATACTAGCTCGCATGCACTATCGGAATGAGTGCAAAAAAAATTTATTTATTATTTGTTTCCTTTTTAATATTTTAGTCCCCAATCACCCCCAGAATTTTACTGCCAATCTCAACCCGCCCAGAGCTGATAGTTATATATATATATATATATAATTATAATAATAATAATAATAATATATATTATATATATATTTTATAGATATTTAAATATATATATATATTAATATATATATATACTATATATATAATTAATAATATATATAATGTATATTAAAAGACATTTATTTTGGACTTATTGTACTGAACTTTAATTTAAATTAATACTATATTATTATTATAAGTATTTTTTTTTTTCAAAAAATCTTTTCAATTTACACCGGGTTTTACCGTAAAAACCCAGACCTGGTGGATTTGTTGCTGCTCCATTTGGGAGTATCCAAGCAAACCCCTGTTCTAGTACAACTAGCTTAACTATTGGTAGAGCGAACTATTACCTTCCCAGCAAGCCTCAATTATGATGTCGACAGTGTTCGAGTTTAAATAATATATAAATTTAATATATATTACTTAATTACTTTATTTAAAAGTCCTCCGTGTTATTTCCAAAATACTATCAATAGCCTGTGACCATACAATACGCATTTACTTTATCAAAGTTTTTCAAATAATTAGCAAATGACATCATTCAGCAGTGAGAATTGGACAATGTCTTAACCAATTATAATGTTTAATTTGTAAATTGTATACCTTATATTTATTAATTATTTGTTTCAAATAATACTGAAATGACAACAAAAAAAACAAATTCAAATTATTATTGACATTCACTTTTTCTTCAAAATAGAAAATTTTAAAAAGTTCCCCTCTCCCCACCCCAAAAAAAAAAAAAAAAAAAAAAAAAAAAGCCCTCGCCAATAAAAAAAAACTCTGGGCGAGTTATTTGGTCCGAACCCGGGATTAATTCCAACACTAGATATATAATTATATATATATTATATATAATTTAAAATATATATATTAAATATATAGTATATTATTAATATATATATATATATATATATAAATATTAATATTATATATATATTATATATATATATATATATTTATCATCAACATCAATCATCAAACATCATCTATCAAAACCCACATTATCTACCTCCACCCCCAAGATCTAAGGCGTAAGGTGAATACAATGCACCGGAAACAGAAAAAGTATATATAGAATTATACAGCAAGTACGAAAATAGAAAAGCCCAGCCTTACCTACCGCCCCCTTCTTTATACTTTTTGTGAGAACTCGTTCACCATTCAAAAATCTACCCACCTAGAGCTACCGAATCTAGCGGGGCCCTCATCATATGGCATCATGCGTCAATGTAGGGTTCATCCCTTGGCCCCTATACCCCCTCACAAAACCACACCAATCACTCCTATTATGCACCTTTCTCTCACCTCTGCCAAAACTTACATTTCCTCCTCCCAGGAATTCCGTTACGACTCACAATCCAACCTTTTATTCTCTCTCCCAGACGTCGATCCCAACACGACTCACCACTCAATATACTTCCGCTTAAACCATCCGACTATCATCCAATGCGTTCACATGATTCAAATATCTACAACGCACTTTTATTATTTCTCTCAATTTACCTTACTTCACACCACACAAACTCTCTAATACGTTCATTTTTCATTTTATCAATTTTCCTCACACATAACAAGCCCCTAAGACTGTCCATCTAAACACATTGCTAACTTAAGATCTTATAATCTTATTCCAGACTCCAGTAGCCTCAACTACATACATTAAACACAAGGCAACACATACCCTCTGCTAAAGATACCTACCGATTCAAGACGTAGTCCCATTTACAATCCCACGAAGATTTAATTACACCAGCCAATTTCAAACAATTCACAACTTTCCTACTACACGCCTATGAGTATATTAAAAAAGAAAATTTGTTAATGACACCTTTATTTTGACATTAAAAATTTTGGAAATTTGTAGAAAACAAAATTTATTAAAAAAATAAATTAATTTTACTTTTTTTAAATTCAAAATAATTCTTCTGTAAACTATAAGAAAAAAAAAAAATAAAAAAAAAAAAAATCTGCTTGAACATATATGATGATAAGTTATTTAAAAAACGATTTTTTTCTTAAAAATAAAACGGTTCAACAAAATCCTCATTTAACGATGTCCTTAGACCTCAATTTCTATTATTTTTAAATCAGAAAATAAACACTCAACACTTCTTGATTGGGAGGGAAAGCTATTATATATATAATATATATTAAAATTATAATAAATATTATAATGAATATATATATAATATATTATAATATATATAATATAATAATATTATATTATATATATATATAAATATATATATATATATATTATATATATATATAATGCTCAACACACTGCCTCCACCTATTACAAAGATCATACCCCTCTGACCCCCCAATCTCTGATTCTCTTTACTTTATTAATGATTAAATATACCTTAATTCAAAATGAACTTTTAAATAATGACAATTCCGTTCATTATACAACAATTCCCAACTTCCCCATGACGTTCACATTTCTACCCCCTCCCTTTTACACACTCTATACATGGGACACCATTACTGATCTACAATCGGACCACCTTCCTATTCCTTATTTCCCTAGACTTCCCACCCATCAACCCCCCCAAAAAAAAAAAACTATTTACATACATTAACTACAAAAAAGCAAACTGGCCCGCATATATATATCTAATTAATTATTATTACTCTTCACCATGAACCCAACACAGATTAGCGTAATAACATCCCTTCTCACTTCCATCACTCACTTAAACAAAACAATTAATCAAATCTGCAAACCTTCACATACCCAAGAGACACAGAAAATCATAATACAATCCCAAACTAAACCCGAACATCAGCCAACTCATAAAACAAAGAAACTCCTTCACAAAAACGCAATCCTAATATATACCTCCCCAATCTCGTAACACAAATATAACTAAACACCCAAATCACTAACCTCATAACCACCAACACCACTAAAAATATTCTTGATATACTACCAACAAAAGCATCTCGCGCCACTTTAAAGACAATAAAGAAAACCTGGTCAAGTCATCAAAAAGTTAAACATATCACGAAACAAACCCTCCCACATCTCACGAGGAATCCGCGCATCTTTACCAACAACTCGCCTCCCCTCCCTACTAAACAACCAATCAAGACTAGTTCTCGACTAAAACATTACGCTAAGATCGCCTCCGCAAAAACCAACACATCACCATATAACAGGAAAACGAAAAAAAAAACAACTTAGAAAACTCAAATACTAGATTCTCAACCCATTAACCTCCATTCACAACAAATTCATGTGATAACAGAAACCCATAAAACCCCAAAAAAATCACAGCATCAGGCCAACTCCTATTATCCAACACTGCACATTAAAACATCTGGTGGAAGATTAACGCAATCCTCCTTAGATTACAGACATCTTTCAATAAATTCACTGGCAACTCAACTACATTCCCCAATCTGGAAAACAAGATACATAATCCCAAAACTTAAACCCAAAAAATACCCCAACTACCCCTTACCTTCCCATCGTCCAATTATTCTCTGCTTTGTTCATCAAGAAATTGCTTTAGAGAAATTAATATTAAAGTAATAATTTTCCCAGATCTATTAACCTCTCCCTAGACTTCCAGAACGGATATAAAGCAATCCCACTCTAACAAACCTCACAGGCCACGCATCTTCACCTCGACACATAAAAACATCATTAACGCTTCAACCAATTCACCTTCCCATAATCTATACTCACAGCAATTAACATTAGACAAAAGCAATTGACACGTCCCCACACCACCTCCATAATTAAAAATGAACAATCAATCGAAGTTGATAAGAAAAAATGACAAAAATGGCTTTCCAAGTCAATCACCAAGTCGTTTTGCAAAAGTATTTATACAAAAAAACAATCTCTCCCACTCTTATCAAATTACAAAACGGCGACGCCGTCTCACAGGAGCTCATTTTCCTCTCCATTTTTTATTGACTTTTCACTGCAGACCTACCCCCCCCAATTCACACTCCAGCCCAAACGTTATCACGTATCAAGACGACATAGCCTCATTCCCAACCCAGACGT
>JABUQX010011849.1:47500-52441 GCA_015478945.1 Trachelipus rathkii | reverse complement strand
TTCAGATCCAGACTATTCGACGTTTGAGATAAGTCCTGTGGGTGCAGTGTTTATTACTATTATTGCAAGACGTATCATGGCATGTGCAACAAGGCATAAAGACAGGCATGCAATATTCGGTTATCCACAACCACTTGTCGAAAATCAGCTACCACTGGCTGAGGATGTTTTTAGAGCCTACAAGTTCCATCAAGTAGTCAACAAAGATGCCAGTGTTACTCATCTAGCAAAGTTAGTGGCAACAGAAGTTAAAGGCATATACAATAAAGCAGGCATTCCAACAATAGAATTTGAAAGTGTTATAGTGAAAGTGAAGAGACTAATAGTGAATGTCAATGATTTGATGAAATATTCAAGAAATAAACAATCTTCTCTAACATATCAAGATAAAATAAAATCATTTTCTCGTCTCTTCGACATTAGCGCGTGCAAGTGTGTTCATAATGGTATAGTTGAACGTAATCAATGTCAATGTCCCAATGAAAAGAAAATCCCTGTATTGGAATGGCAATTTTGGCTTGATCAAAACACTTCAAGACGCATGATAATAGGAAAGGTGGACAAGGAAAGAACAGAGAAAAACATGAAACTTCAGGAAAGGAAAAGGAAACGGTTGACATTTGAAAGTAAGATGAGACACAAAGATACGCAAAAATGTGTAAGTTCAGTTGAATTATCAGGCAGTGAGAGTGATGTGCTAGAAGAATCATTTTCCTTAGAATCAGAAGAAATGGAAGAATGTCACCCTCAAAATAGAAACCAGTATCCTGAGTTGTGTAAAGCATTAGAGAGGACAAATGTGAGCAATAGAGATGCATGTCTCATAGTTAATGCTGCCCTCAAGGACCTCGGACTTCTGTCACCAAAAAACGTTGTTGATCCAAGTAAGTTACAACGCCAAAGAAAATACTGGAGAGACAAACAGTCAGAGGAGCATTTGCTGCAACACAGAGGTATGGTCTGCATTGGTTTCGATGGAAAAATAGATGAAACACTTGTCGATACTGGAGGTGTGCGTAGAAAAGTTAGAGAAGAACATTACGTGCTAGTGTCATTTCCAGATGCATGTTACATCGATCACGTTAGTCCTAACTCAGGAAGATCTCGAGATGTATTTAATGAAATTCTGGGTATTATTGAACGAACAAGATCTACAGAGACTTTAAGAGCAGTGATTTGCGATGGAACTCCTGTGAATACGGGTAACAAGAATGGAATAATCACACTGTTGGAGTTACATCTTAAAAGACCACTTCAATGGCTCATATGCATGTTGCATTTTAATGAACTGCCACTCAGGAAGTTATTTAGTGTTGTTGATGGGAAGACAACTGGCCCATCGTCACATGAAGGACCTATAACCAAACTGCTCTCATTTGATCCTCAGACCAAACCCATCATTAATTTTCAACCAATTCCAGGCTCTGTAGTTGATGTTCCTGAAACAGTTACGAAAGATCTAAGTTCTGACCAGCTGTATTTACTAAAAATCTGTTTATTAATTCAGCAAGGGGTACAAAATGCAGATCATAATAATATGCGGTATTTGAAAACTGCACAGCCGGGTGCCTTAAGCCATGCAAGGTGGCTAACTAAAGCTAACAGACTGCTTCGATTGTACGTTTCAACAGAATCCGCATCTGATGATCTGAGGCGTTTGGTACGATTCGTACTGAACTTCTATGCCCCCATATGGTTCTATATCCGCTCCCATCCCTTCTGTCAAGATGGTGCAAAGAATTTTCACTTTATGGTATCACAGTATCAAAAACTTTCTCCTGAGGATCAGAACATCATTTCTCCAGTGCTCCTAAACAACTCCTATTTTTGTCATCCAGAAAACTTGTTGCTAGCTGGTGTTGCAGATGAACGGGAAACAATAAGAAGATTTTCATGTCAACAAATTCTTCAAGCAAGAAAGAAAATTTCCTCCACCAATGTGCAAGTTCGCTGCTTTGATAAAAGGCAGCTAAACGTCAATCTCAACGCCACTTCCTACATGGAACTGATAGACTGGGGGAGTACTCCTATCACCCCCCCCCCCACCTCTTCTTGATGATATTAGTGATGATATTTTGGTTAGTAATCAACAAATTCTCCTACCAAAGTATCCGTGTCATTCGGTCGATGTTGAAAGAAATGTCAAAGATGTTTCCGCTGTTTCTAGTAGGGTCGTTGGTCATACTTCTCGACATGGTGCAATACTACAAACCAAACATTCTCGAATCGAAATACCTTCAGTACAGACAAAATCTGATTTTCTATGAGATTTTGTACTATGCAGGTTGTTTAGCATGTAAGAATGTAAGGATATTTAAGCTATACTGTATATCTGGCTATATATATATTTTTGTTTTTAAATAAAAAGATTCAAGGTAAAGTTGGGGTATGAAAACAAATCTTGAAGAACTTACTTTTAACACATTTCAGTTTGTATCTGAAGTGAGCACCAAAATAAAGTTGTTTCAAATCTGCACTACAACTTTTGTATGTTTTCAACCCAGCTTTATATATATATATATATATATATATATATATATATAAATATATATATATATATATATATATCATATATTATATATTATATATATATACAAATATATATATATATATATTATATATAATATATATAATATATATATATATATATATACTATATATATATATATATATATATATATATATATTATATAATATATATATATATATATATATATATATATATATATATATATATATATAGTATATATATATATATATATATATATATATATATATATATATATATATATATACTTATTCTGCAAACACGCAGTACAATAGCTATATCAGTAAAACCCCTATTAAATGTAAAATTACTTTAATATATACATAAATTAATTAAAAATAATACATTAAAACACATGGGGAATGGGGAACCTATCACTTAGAGAGGCCTTTCAGTCTAGTTTGACTTTATTCAATCTGGTACGTGCGCTTCCAATCGATTTGTATGTAGTTAATTTCTATTCGAATTTGGTCTTGGTTGGTTGTCTATAACCTTCTGTAGGATGATCTTCCATTTCTTCTCCAGTAGTATTTTAATGTATTATTTTTAATTAATTTTTATGTATATATTAAAGTAATTTTACATTTAATAGGGGTTTTACTGATATATATATATATATATATATATATATATATATATATACACATATAATATATATATATACTATATATATATATATATAATGAATATATAAATAATTCCCCCATAATATCTATATATATATATATATATATATATATATATATATATATTCCCTACAACACTTAATAAACTAATTCCCCCATAATTCCTACAGTTACCCTTATCCACCTTACCCTTATATAAGGGTACCTACCATTACTGCTCTCATCCAATCCCTCGGAACTCTACCTTCCATAAACTCTTTGTTACAATACTTCCAAATCCAATCAATCACCATCTCTCCTCCGTTCTTGATCATTTCACCAATAATTTCATCTTTACCTGCAGATTTACCATTCTTGAACTTTCTCACTCTACCCATTACCTTCTCCTTTCTAATGAAATGACCTCATCTCCAAAATATCTATTCCTTCTTGCCCAATCAACCCACACACATTCACTAATCACCTCTTCATTACTGCCAATGTTATACAGATTTTCGAAAGTGTTCCCTCTACACTCCCCTCACATCCATTTCATCAGTTACGAAATCACCGTCCCTATTCATTATTCTAAGCAGATTCCCCTTATTCTCATTCTTAACCTTTCGCGCTTCCTTCCAGAAGAGCTTCCTATTCCCTTGTAAGTCCCCATTCATCCTCCTTCCAAACTGTTCATTTACCTCTTTTTTTTTCCTCTTACGTATCATCTTTTAGTATTATTCCTTTTTTCCTCCTTATATAATTCCAAACATCTTTCTTTTGAAACCTCATCATTGGCTTTTAGTACATTCAACCACGCTTCTTTTTTTACTTTTAACCTCTTGCATCACCTCTTTATTCCACCACTCACTATTAACATTCTTACTCCCTACTTTAGCACATCCACATACTTCTTTTGCACTACTAACAACCGCTTCCTTCATTTGCTTCCAGATTTGTTGTTTCAACTTGTTCACATTAAATTGATTTACTTGCAAGTGCTCTTAAATACTTATCGTTATTACCTTGTTCACTTAACTTCTCACTTCTAATTCTACCCACTTCCTTCCTTATCACCTTCCCCTGCATCCAAGCCCTCACTAACTTAATTTTACATAAAATAACATAATGATCCAATAATTCCATTCCAAACCCCCCTCACTGATTAAAATCCAACACAACTTCAACATCTCCTTTCTTCACCAACACAAAAAATCCGATCATACTTTTCCACTTCCATACCATCTCTGGCCTAATTTTCACCAACCCTAGTATAACTAATATTAACACGTGTTTAAAGAAAGTACTACTTGCACACATACCTCTCTCCTCACAGAAATCAATCACCTTCCTACCATTCTCATTTTCTCCCGACCCCAAAAGCACCTCTTATGCCATTCCTTTTTTGATCACCTATCCAACCATTTTGGTTACGCAACACAATCAACCTGAAATTCCTACTCACCCAATCCAAAACTCATTCATATTATAACAGAAAATCGCACTCTTCTCCAACATTACCCCTCAGATGGGACCATATGTCACATCCACACATACCTTGACCTTTTCAAACTTAAATTTAACCATTAGAATTCTAGTAATCACACACACAAAATCTACCGTAGCTCTGTACCACAGGTCACTCATCAGAATTGCAACTCCTTCTCTCCCCTTCTCATTCCCACACCAGCACAAATACATTTTCACACCACACCACTCATTTTCACCGTTTTCTTTCATCTTTGTTTCAGTCACAGCGAACAAATCAAATTTGCCCTTTCTAAATACATC
>JABUQX010011849.1:37500-42500 GCA_015478945.1 Trachelipus rathkii | reverse complement strand
TTCTATCTTTTCGGCGAAAATGTATGAATCGTATGGGTACATGGAATCTGAGAGGAATAAATGATGAGGAGGAAGAGGAGAGAGGTGATGGATGTATTTAGAAAGGCAAACAGTGGATTTGTTCGCTATTCTTGTGGACTGAAACAAAGTGAAAGAAAACGGTGGAAATGAGTGGGTGTGGCGTGAAATGTATTTGTGCTGGTGTGGAAAGGACTGAGAAGGGGAGAGAAGGAGTGCAATTCTAATGAGTGATCTGTGGTACAAGAGCTACCGTAGATTTTGTGTGAAGTACTAGAATTCTAATGGTTAAATTTGAGTTTGAAAAGGTCAAGGTATGTGTGGATTTGACATATGGTCCATCTGAGGGTAATGTTGGAGAGAGTGCGATTTTCTGGGATAATATGAATGATGTTTTGGATGGGGTGAGTGGGAGCTTCAGATTCATTGTGTTGGGTGACCTAAATGGTTGGATAGGTGATCAAAAAAGGGATAGTATAACAGGTGGCTTTGCGGTGTCGGGAGAAAATTGAGAATGGTAGGAAGGTGATGATTTCTGTGAGGAGAGAGGTATGTGTGCAAGTAATACTTTCTTTAAACACGTGTTAATAAGTATACTAGGGTTGGTGTAGGCAGAGATGGTATCGAAGTGAAAAGTATGATCGATTTTGTGTTGGTGAAGAAGGAGATGTTGAAGTATGTGTTGGATTTTAAATCAGTGAGGGGGGTTTGGAATGGAATTATTGGATCATTATGTTATTTTATGTAAAATTAAGTTAGTGAGGCTTGGATGCAGGGGAAGGTGATAAGGGAAGGAAGTGGGTAGAATTTTAGAAGTGAGGAAGTTAAGTGAAACAAGTGAATAACGATAAGTATTTAAGAGCACTTGCAAGTAAATCAATTTAATGTGAACAAGTTGAAACAACAAATCTGGAAGCAAATGAAGGAAGCGGTTGTTAGTAGTGCAAAAGAAGTGTGTGGATGTGCAAAAGTAGGGAGTAAGAATGTTAATAGTGAGTGGTGGAATAAAGAGGTGATGTAAGAGGTTAAACAGTAAAAAAAAAAGAAGCGTGGTTTGAATGTACTAAAAGCAAATGATTAAGGTTTCAAAATGAGATAAAAGGAATTTAAAAAAGGAGGTAATAGGAATACTAAAAAAAGATGCATATGTAAAAGGAATAAAAAAGAGGTAATGAACAGTTTGGAAGGAGGTTGAATGAATGGGGACTTAACAAGGGAATAGGAAGCTCTTCTGCGAAGGAAGCGAGAAAGGTTGAGAATGAGAATAGGAATCTGCTTAGAATAATGAATAGGATGGTGCTTTCGTAACTGATGAAATGGATGTTGAGGGGAGTGTGGAAGGAACACTTCGAAAATCTTATAACATGGCAGTAATGAAGAGGTGATAGTGAATGTGTGGGGGTTTGATGGTGCAAGAAGGAATAGATATTTTGGAGATGAGGTTCATTTCACATTAGAAAGGAGAAGTAATGGGTAGAGTGAGAAAGTTCAAGAATGGTAAATCTGCAGGTAAAGATGAAAATTATTGGTGAAATGATTCAAGAACGGAGGAGAGGATGGGTTGATTGTTTGGGATTTGGAAGTATTGTAACAAAGAGTTTATGGAAGGTATAGGTCCGAGGGATTGGAGGAGAGCAGTAATGGTACAGTACCCTTATATAAGGTAAGGTGGATTAAGGTAACTGTTAGGAATTATGGTGGGGAATTAGTTTATTATAGTGTTGTTAGGGAAATATTATATATATATATATATATATATCATATATATATATATATATATATATATATTATATATAATATATATATATATATATATATATATATATATATATATATATTATATAATATATATAATATATATATTATATATATTATATATATATATCAGTAAAACCCCTATTAAATGTAAAATTACTTTAATATATACATAAATTAATTAAAAATAATACATTAAAACACATGGGGAATGGGGAACCTATCACTTAGAGAGGCCTTTCAGTCTTGTTTGACTTTATTCAATTCGGAATTAACTCAATTCAAAGCGCTTGGAAGCGCACGTACCAGATTGAATAAAGTCAAACAAGACTGAAAGGCCTCTCTAAGTGATAGGTTCCCCATTCCCCATGTGTTTTAATGTATTATTTTTAATTAATTTATGTATATATTAAAGTAATTTTACATTTAATAGGGGTTTTACTGATATAGCTATTGTACTGCGTGTCTGCAGAATAAAGTTCATATATATATATATATATATATATATATATATATATATATATAATATGATATAAAACTATATATATATTATATATATATATATATATATTTAGTGAATTATTTACATTTTAATTATAATATATATATATATATATATATCTACTATATATTATATAAGATATATATAATATTTATCTATTCTATATATATATTATATATATATATATATATATATATATATATATATATATATATATTATATATATATATATATAATATATATATATATATATATATTAAGCTGGGTTGAAAACATACAAAAGTTGTAGTGCAGATTTGAAACAACTTTATTTTGGTGCTCACTTCAGATACAAACTGAAATGTGTTAAAAGTAAGTTCTTCAAGATTTGTTTTCATACCCCAACTTTACCTTGAATCTTTTTATTTAAAAACAAAAATATATATATAGCCAGATATACAGTATAGCTTAAATATCCTTACATTCTTACATGCTAAACAACCTGCATAGTACAAAATCTCATAGAAAATCAGATTTTGTCTGTACTGAAGGTATTTCGATTCGAGAATGTTTGGTTTGTAGTATTGCACCATGTCGAGAAGTATGACCAACGACCCTACTAGAAACAGCGGAAACATCTTTGACATTTCTTTCAACATCGACCGAATGACACGGATACTTTGGTAGGAGAATTTGTTGATTACTAACCAAAATATCATCACTAATATCATCAAGAAGAGGTGGGGGGGTGATAGGAGTACTCCCCCAGTCTATCAGTTCCATGTAGGAAGTGGCGTTGAGATTGACGTTTAGCTGCCTTTTATCAAAGCAGCGAACTTGCACATTGGTGGAGGAAATTTTCTTTCTTGCTTGAAGAATTTGTTGACATGAAAATCTTCTTATTGTTTCCCGTTCATCTGCAACACCAGCTAGCAACAAGTTTTCTGGATGACAAAAATAGGAGTTGTTTAGGAGCACTGGAGAAATGATGTTCTGATCCTCAGGAGAAAGTTTTTGATACTGTGATACCATAAAGTGAAAATTCTTTGCACCATCTTGACAGAAGGGATGGGAGCGGATATAGAACCATATGGGGGCATAGAAGTTCAGTACGAATCGTACCAAACGCCTCAGATCATCAGATGCGGATTCTGTTGAAACGTACAATCGAAGCAGTCTGTTAGCTTTAGTTAGCCACCTTGCATGGCTTAAGGCACCCGGCTGTGCAGTTTTCAAATACCGCATATTATTATGATCTGCATTTTGTACCCCTTGCTGAATTAATAAACAGATTTTTAGTAAATACAGCTGGTCAGAACTTAGATCTTTCGTAACTGTTTCAGGAACATCAACTACAGAGCCTGGAATTGGTTGAAAATTAATGATGGGTTTGGTCTGAGGATCAAATGAGAGCAGTTTGGTTATAGGTCCTTCATGTGACGATGGGCCAGTTGTCTTCCCATCAACAACACTAAATAACTTCCTGAGTGGCAGTTCATTAAAATGCAACATGCATATGAGCCATTGAAGTGGTCTTTTAAGATGTAACTCCAACAGTGTGATTATTCCATTCTTGTTACCCGTATTCACAGGAGTTCCATCGCAAATCACTGCTCTTAAAGTCTCTGTAGATCTTGTTCGTTCAATAATACCCAGAATTTCATTAAATACATCTCGAGATCTTCCTGAGTTAGGACTAACGTGATCGATGTAACATGCATCTGGAAATGACACTAGCACGTAATGTTCTTCTCTAACTTTTCTACGCACACCTCCAGTATCGACAAGTGTTTCATCTATTTTTCCATCGAAACCAATGCAGACCATACCTCTGTGTTGCAGCAAATGCTCCTCTGACTGTTTGTCTCTCCAGTATTTTCTTTGGCGTTGTAACTTACTTGGATCAACAACGTTTTTTGGTGACAGAAGTCCGAGGTCCTTGAGGGCAGCATTAACTATGAGACATGCATCTCTATTGCTCACATTTGTCCTCTCTAATGCTTTACACAACTCAGGATACTGGTTTCTATTTTGAGGGTGACATTCTTCCATTTCTTCTGATTCTAAGGAAAATGATTCTTCTAGCACATCACTCTCACTGCCTGATAATTCAACTGAACTTACACATTTTTGCGTATCTTTGTGTCTCATCTTACTTTCAAATGTCAACCGTTTCCTTTTCCTTTCCTGAAGTTTCATGTTTTTCTCTGTTCTTTCCTTGTCCACCTTTCCTATTATCATGCGTCTTGAAGTGTTTTGATCAAGCCAAAATTGCCATTCCAATACAGGGATTTCCTTTTCATTGGGACATTGACATTGATTACGTTCAACTATACCATTATGAACACACTTGCACGCGCTAATGTCGAAGAGACGAGAAAATGATTTTATTTTATCTTGATATGTTAGAGAAGATTGTTTATTTCTTGAATATTTCATCAAATCATTGACATTCACTATTAGTCTCTTCACTTTCACTATAACACTTTCAAATTCTATTGTTGGAATGCCTGCTTTATTGTATATGCCTTTAACTTCTGTTGCCACTAACTTTGCTAGATGAGTAACACTGGCATCTTTGTTGACTACTTGATGGAACTTGTAGGCTCTAAAAACATCCTCAGCCAGTGGTAGCTGATTTTCGACAAGTGGTTGTGGATAACCGAATATTGCATGCCTGTCTTTATGCCTTGTTGCACATGCCATGATACGTCTTGCAATAATAGTAATAAACACTGCACTAGGG
>JABUQX010011849.1:22500-35000 GCA_015478945.1 Trachelipus rathkii | reverse complement strand
AAATACTAAAATATATAATTTGCATAATAGATAAGTCCTTAACAAAATAAATATCTCTGTATATGTGTCTCAATCAGTATTTAGTGATTGACGGAGAATCGGGGTCGGTAGTATTTGAGGAGTGATTGCAGTAGTCTAGCGAGAGAGAGACTCTTATATATAATAGTGCAACCTCTCTGCGGAATGTACGTTTTCAAGATGCTCGAAGTCGGATGGGAGGTACGGAGAACGATGTATCATAATAGTAGGAGTGGTAGGTCTAGAGTGCAAAAAATATAGGTTGACGTCCATTAAAACATTAGTCTAAAGATGCAGTTGAGATGAGCTTTCGGTGTGACTGCGTTATTCACTCAATCAGCAATTCTAATTACCCCACACGATACCTATTCCTACTCTCTGCTCGACTCTACACACCTCACACAAGACTTATGATGAAAGCTTAGTATTTTAATCTTATGCTGACCACAGTTATTCAGTTTTCACCTAATCTGATGTGCTACTCTCTAATGCAATGTGCAAGGCGATTAGTGATTGACTCTCTTGGTGAGAGGATGTACTTACCATCTAGATATTTAAGAGATCGAGCGTAAGATAAACATATCAAGTCCAAAAATCTCTAAAAGGTAGGAAGAGAAATTTCTACATCATTGACCTCACTCTGGTATTACTCTATGCTCCGCTCCGTTCTGATAATATTCTCTTTCGAACAGCGGCTAACCTTACCTGATGATACGCATCCCCATATAGCAAGAAATAACGTCATTTATCTATCTCACAACGCATTAGTGTAGAATCACCATGTGACACAAATGTGCCGCTTCAGTATCTCAACAGAGTGTGTGACCGATCGAAGATTAAGACATAGTAAATGTTACAATAAATACAGACTACCAAGGTTAGCCTGAACTAACTATTGTATAAGTGATTGTAAAACTAGTATAAACTTATCTCACCTATAATTACTCCTTCTCATTCATATTTCTAAGAAAGCTACAGATAAGTAATTAGATATTGATAAAAGTCTATCATAGATATTGAAGAGTATATAGTCTCATAAAGCTATCGACTATGGTTTCATAAGAAAAATAGCGTCTAAAGTTCTTTCCATTCATCCTTGTACACTCAATGTTCCAATAATACATTTAATAATAAATAAAATATTCTTCTTGCTGCCTCTGATAATAGAAGATTGAAAAATAATAAATTGATTAATAACTTAGTAAGTATACTTATAATATAAGTGATAAGTGAAGGCTCATATCGATAAGCATCCAGACATTGTACAAAAAGTATGCCATAAATTGCTCTAGTATACTGATCTATACCTCCATAATAAGCTCAAGTTAGCGTTAGAACGGCTTGTATTCTGGCTCTTAGCTAATATTATATAAAATCAAGACCTATAGAGGGATAATGAAGTGATAGAGGGACTCCAATGGCAGATGCTATTCTGTTATTAAAAATACATTAAATATCATATCATATGAGTAGATTTAGACACTAGTATGTATGATTCTATGATAGTGTTTATTATATATTATATATATATTATAATTATATATATATTAATATATATAATATTATATATATTATATAATATATTAATATATATATATATTATATATATATATATATATATATATTAATTAATAATTTATATAATATATTATATATTTGTTAAATAGTGTAAACATAGTAATATATATTATTATATTATATAATATTATATTATATTATATATATATATTAATATTAATATATATATATATATATATAATATATATATATATATATATATATATATATTATATATTATAATTAATATTTCGCGTAAATATTAGAGAAACAGGATATATCCTTTATATATTTTATATTTAATAGTATCATCCATATAAATTATTTATGGATTGCTTTTAAGTCTCTTTTATAATTTTATTAAATATTTGACTCTATAATTATATTAAATAAAATATAATTAAATATATGATATATAAACAAATATGTACATAAATTTAAGTAGTTATTAATTAATATATTATATTTAATATTAATTTTAGTGAGTGAATAAAATGAATATAAAAAATATATATTATATAGTTATGTAGGATATAAGTAATATTACTTATATAGTTATTAATAAGTGTCTTAGTATCTAGATATTACTAATATATATATATATATAGTATATCTATATATATATTAATTATATTTTGGTGTTTTCACTCATCAAGAAATTTTATATAAGATTATAGCAAAGTTATTATAGTAAATATATATATATTTTATTATAAAAGTTTATAAATGAGGCTATATCATTGCTAAGTCTATTAAATATCTCAATTTATAAATGATTATTTATTAATTATATAGGTACCTGTAAGGAAGGTTGAGATTATAAATTTTGGGAAGTTTAATTTATATAAAAAACAATAGTTTTAAATGTACTAAAAGTATATTAATTATGATTATATAACTTAATAAATTAAATATTATTTATATTCTTTATTAATATAACCTCAATAATGAATAATTCTTAATAAGTTATAAACAATTTCATTTTTTAAAAGGTGCGTAATAATCAAAAAGAGCGTGTGAAATAATTTATTGTATCGCACGTTACAAAGTCCTCGCTTATTTTCCTGACTGAACTCCTGCAACTATACTTCCGTCTGAGTCCCAAGACGAGGCACGGATTTCTTGAGTTGAGAGTCCTGACTTCGGTAGAGACGACTGATCAGAGATTATAGTGCGGCTCCTCCGAATAGTCTGTAACTCGAAAGAGTCGGGTAGCGTATTGTCCTCAATTCTATAGAATATATAGTCCAGTCTTGTCACTACATCTAGTATTATGTAATATAGGTAAGGGGTGTTCTAACTCTCTCGTTACGTTTTATCAACTAACATCTATTTTGTGAGTGTTATTGAGCTGATGTTTACTATCCTCTCATATTATGATTTTTTGCGATAGGTACATAAGGTCATAATATATATTATGTAAACAGCGTACGCTTATTCAAATATCTGTGTAGTGAATAACTCTCTAGAATAATCAAGTCTGCTACCCTGAGACATTTATGTTTTATCTTTATTAAAACTTAATCTTAATGGTGATGCCACCCTCTATATCCCCTATATATATGAACAGAATAACTATCACTAGGCCTGTTCTCACAGGTGGGCGACCCAAGCACCTAATCTAGAGAGGGTGGTGGTCATTACGTCAGAGATACGCTGAGGCAGAACGAAGCCATTCGCTGAGGAGAGAGCGAAATACGCTCAGTTCTCCGCACCCAGCCCAGGTGCGCGACCTCGGACAACCGCTTTTTGTTGCGCTCCGAAAGATCGCAATACGCTAATCCGACTAGAAATGCGTGTGTGAGCCAGAGGAGGCTTTATGTAGTCTGTGAATATTAGGAAAGGTAATAAAGATAAAGAAAAGATACGCGATCCCCGTTATCTCAGTGTAGTACAGAATTGATTATTCTATAAGAAGAATAACTGGTATGGATAAAATAGCAGTTCATAGGAATTTCCATCATGAACCATATTTGCTACATGCGAATAAAATTTGTGCAAAATATATAACTAGTGCCAAACTTGTCTGTGGGTATAGTCATAGAAATACAATATGGAGCAAATTTTGTGAGCAAGATTTTACTTATAATAATAAGACTATTATGTTAAAATTGGATGACACATACTATTTATGTGAGGTATATAAGTTATAATCAAGTTACGATGTATATCTCATATGTAGATTATTTGAGTACTCATATCCTAAAACTCACATGCATACGAAGTGCCGAACACGTCAGCGGAATACGAGCACTACACTACAACTCAAAATTTATTCAATCTCTTCAGTCCGAGCAATACGACACATATGAATTATCATCATATAGAATCTCTCTCAAGGTAGTTATTAAAAATATAACTAAAAACACCTTATATTTCATCTATTTAGAGTCTCCAGTGAGTTTATCTATTATGTATTACAATCTGATTATTGGTAATATTGTAATCTGACGTGCACTTTGCACATCATCGTTTTTCAATGATTAAACATAATTGGTTAATGCCTCAGCTATACATAATTCTTATCACTCCTATTACTTTTATATTTATACAATTTAACCACTATTTGCGATCCTTATGTGATTAAAAAAATTTTCGAGTGATAACCTCACGTGATATTATTAATCTCAGTCAGATGTATCTACCACATCTAGCTGATTACTCATAGCTATTAAGTCTGTTGCAACATATATAGTATAGTCAACTATGAGTTATAGTGATGAGTGAGTTGTACTCCACCACCGTGATTTCAACCATGATCTCCATACTAACAAACTCTCACATGAGACTCTACATTCCAATTTATATATATATTAGATATATTTCTCAGAACTCACGTGGATATGGAATATAACTAATTAGCTAATGCTTAACAGATAACTTCCACATCCTTCACTCACGACCATGTTAGTCCGTAGTCCGCACAAGTAATAAAGTGTGACAGAAAGCGCTGTTTCCTCAGCCCTCTAACTGAGCGCGGAGTGGATGAGAATTTGGAAAATTAGCGTGTACAATATGAGCATAACGAACGATAGAGCGGGTTGCGATCGATATATGGACACGTCAGCGTGGCACATCATCTTAAACAATTTAAGCTTATTCTTGTGACACAGAATTTACTCTATATATAACTATTCTTTTCATATTGTGAAGATATATAGATAAATTTATATCTCAAATAGGCCTACATAAGATAAGAGATGATTTCAAAAATTGTATGCAGATAGAACGCATCTCTTCGTACCAGAATTGTGGCAATATGAATTAAATTACCATGCTCTCAAATTTTACATTTCAAAAAATATCAAATATACCGTAATTTTACAGTTTTACATATATTTAGATTTACAATATAGCGTTAGGCCCACCCAATTACCATAATGTAATAGCAACAATTGCAAGTAACCAACCATGTCTACCTTCTCTTCGTGCTACTCTCTTCTCTCTTATAATAATAATTATATATATATATATCCAAATCAAATAATCTTCTTAAGTAGTATATATAATTATCACTACAGATTCGACTTCTAATTCTCTATATATATACAAATTCGACCTCATTATACTATTATGACTATCCTTACTATTCTTTATTCCAATCCCTCTCTCTTCTGGTCCTTCTCCGTATTTTTGCCTCCCATTTTTTCTTGGTTTTCCTCACTAAGTTCACATACACTCGATATATACGTGATAACGGTATTACTAGATAATTACATATATATAGTATAATATATATATATATAATATAAATTAATAATTAATATATAAAGTGGCTTACTCATATTTATTAAGAGATAATTAGATGGATATATAAAGTATTCATAAAATGATCTTTGATAAAACTCTTAAGTTCGACAGAATAAGTGTCAATTAATTTATGTTTTTCAATCACAAGTGTCACGATTCGTCATTTTAGCGAATCAATAAGTAAATCGTGACTAACGATTTAATTGAAATGGAGGTATTGAGTACTTTTGAGTCTGTGGACCAAAAAAAAAAAGATTTAGATGTGAGTATAAGCAGCAATCTGAAAGTAGCTATCAGTGTTGGAAGCAAGGATAAAGCCAAGAGTAAGATTAATAATGTCATCCAATTAAATAACAAATAACAAATAATATATATATAAATAATAATAGAACTATACTAGATTAAGATCTAACCATCAAATAAAATAATAAAATAAAAGATTATATAGAAAGTGATAGAACAGTATCCAACTTTATACTACTATAAATCAACAACTGAACTATATCTATAGCCTAACGTTATATACATAAATACAAAAACTGAAGACTATTATTATAATCCTAACAATTATACAAATAATACCTATATTCGATAACAGTTTGTAATAATAATAAAATATAAAAATAAAAATAAATTATGATTTAGATATATTTTCATGTCTAATGATATATTATATATTATATATAAACAACAACATGATACCCAAATAAAGAATATAAAGAGATTTTTTATAGAGTTATAAATTTTAAAGTCATGCATTAAATATTCTGGTTACTTTATATGAATATATAAATATTAATAAAATTATCTTAAAACACTATTTGCACACTTAAATTTTTATTCACTTATACAACAAAATAACTTAATATAGACATTTTATAAATATTATTAAATAACTTTAAATATTTAATTTATTTTTCAAACTGTTTTTAAAATTTTAAGATATTAATGTAACATATATTTATTTTCTATTAATATAGTTTAAATAACTATACGTTTTCGTCACTCTATGTCGGAGATATATAGCCGCTTTTCAGTAGTTGATTGGATCTAATACTGAAGAGACAGTAACAGAAAGAATATCAAAAATTTAATATATACTGTGACTCTATGTGAAATTATTTAGGTAAGTTGGTTGGTTACTGTTATATTATTTTATTATATATGTATAGAAATACGTGTCTTTCATTAAATTGATTTGATCGTGTCCATCTTTCGCTCGCCCTGTTGTTTATTAAGTTTAATATGTTATATTATTACCAATTTACTATATATGCCAAATGAATTTATCAATTTGACTATTCTTAAACTAATTAAACTGAATACATCTACAGATATTAGTTTATAGTAATAAAGCAAATATTTAGGCAAATTGACGGTATTATGCTTCTTTGGTACCAGTGGACTATGATTCGATACTATTCAATGACTCATCTACGTTTCATTACATCTCCATCGGCATTACAGCATATTTATTTAGCTTAGGGATTATCTATATAATATTTAATTACAGAATTCTGGATTCGTTAATAACTTCATATATCCAACTATATTTGTGAACTAATACAGCTTATGTATTAATTATCTTCTATCCTCACCAAACCTGGCAATATATTTAATTTACTCGATAAAAGTTTGGCGGACAACCATTAAAGGCCAATTTCGCCTGATATCCTGAGATCATATTATCCTAGTAATTAACTATAATGGAGAACATTTAGGTATTTCTGGTACTACTGACTTTTTTAGACTTCTGGTAAGTGCACCAAGCTTTTATCATATAACTTTTCAATTTGTGTTGATTTTCCGCATATAATCGTTATCGGACTGCGGACCTTACTGGTCAATAATTCAACTATATAGACACTCAATTAAGACATATATCGCGTGTGATAAAGCCTTTATCTTCAAACTGGTATGTGGATGGTTTTACTTATGTAGCGTCTTTTTTAATTGTGAACCTTGAATAAAAAGCTTACGATTACAAATCGATGCTGAGAACTTGGGATTCTCCTTAAAACTCATTCGCTCGGTTTATCCGAGGCTGGACAACTCCTCTCTTTTTATCAATTACATAATAGCCTATCTAGTCTTCATATAAATAACAAAGTATCTATCCAGTCGCGTGCTATCTTCTAATTCGTGTACACGTCACAATTTACTCTAGAATAGTAAGGCGTTCCGCATGATGTAGGTTTTAAGTGTAACACTTTTTGCTCATCGGATTTAATGATATCGTTACTTCTATCCCAGCGACGGTCAATTTTTCTCTTTTTCTCTCTATGTCGATGACCTTGCGTTATATATAGCCTAGTGATGCCATGAGCTGCCTTCTTCGAACGGCATACTTCAACTAGCTTTAATAAGTAGAAAAATATTTTCACACATGCTGATAACTCAAACATTGAGAATCTTCCAATTATAATCATCCCTCACCAAAAACTAATCGACGCAGCTGCTTTAAGGAAAAGGGAATATATATACCGAAGAACATTAGCCATTACTTCTAATATCAGTCGTAAACCTTTAACCTTAAATATGGGTTCAGCCATTTCCATTAACTTACTAACAGTCAAAATTTTAGAGACACATTCTAGAATGAACATTTACATTGCACCGCAAAATGAAACACCTGAAAACAACTTCAACCGCAAGCACATTGACCTGTTACGTCAATTCTCGCCCAATCAAAATAACTTGCGGGGTGCGGATCGCAAGTCCCATTTTCTCTCTATGTCGCTCTACATCAATCGCAAACTAGACTATGCTGTGCAGTATACGGCAGCCTCCACAACACACAACCTATATAGATCACACCCAAAAAATGAAGGTGATCCAGTATCTCCGAACTAGGAGTCTTACGATCGTCCCCCCCCCAGGGTGAGCCTTGAAGTTGAAGCCAATGTGATATGATGCCACTCTCTCTTCGAAGAGAATACATCATGTGCGAGCAAAAGATTATCTTACCGTATGTTGCAAAACCCGAATACCGTTGCTTCTGACACCGATTTTGCATGAGGTACCCAGAATCCTACTTACTGGCCATTTGACAAAACGACGCGTTCATAATCAATCCTTTATATTCCTTAACATCCACATTTCGCAAAAGGTGCTGCCTTTCTCTTACAAACGAGGATACACACTCTCTGCTAATTCCCGCTCCTTAACCCATGCTTGGCTCATAACCTTCTCTCTCCTCCCAAATCTAAGCTTGGCCTGTTACAAAGCATCTTCCTCGTCTCATTTCCGCTAGTCACGATCCAATCCTCTCCCATCCAGGGTGCATATTCCCACTATACACCAACAAACAACATCATCCCAATCTCCACATAAGCTGACAGCGCTCTCAAAAACAGACCGAAGTACAGTCGTGGTTGCATCTGCTGTCTATCCGGTGAATCCAAAACCTCGGTGCACCACACCCTCCCCCCTATCGCTTAACAATCTTTACTACGCAGTAATATAGGCACACCTATAAAACTGAATCTGAACCTTTCCTCTGAATTCTAATCCTATAATCAAGATCATCTCCTAGTAATTTATTTCAGATCGTAATGTGCGCATACAAAAGCGCTTCAAAACCCCTTATTCTAAAAACGCAATGGCTCTTCAGCCTTGTTACAACAATTTCTTCGGCGCATCCTCTCCCGTAGAGAAACAAATCATTCTTATGTTGGAACCCCCTCTCATGTAGGATAACTGGCTAACGACAATCGCTGACAGAGAGGCCAAAATGGCCGCCTCTTTTCTCGGAGTTGTTCCAGGTACCTCCCGGATGGACATTCGATCAAGCCGACCTCCATCAACTGATACTGATCCTGCTCTCCGGACAAGGCTTACGATCCTGTGGCAAGAGCTGCTGGACGGGAGTGATCGGCGGGGAGGAAACTCATGAAAACTAAAGAACCGAGCCATTGGTGTTAGTGGTATCACTCCCAATCAACAAAGCGCTTTAACGATTATGTAAAGATATCTTGCACGCAGAAGTTAATGGGCAGTATCGCGGTACATTGTACCGGACGGCGGCGCGGGGGGCGCGGGGGGGCGGCGGCTACATGTATTCAGGGCGAATACTTTGTACCAAGATACCGGTATACGCCACAAACACTTTGAAATAAGTACCGGATGTAACGTAATCGCCCGATCAATATTTTTGATGTACCGGTACCGAAAAACACGGTACTTTTTTATATCCTGTATACTAATATTTTTGAGCGTATATTTTATATAGTTATCAAATGTGCCATGCCTTCTCGATGTATAGAGGTGAAATGAGTTGTATTATCGGGAGATACTTTTTTTTTTTTTTTTGGTTTATATTTTTATTTTTTTAGAGTATGCCTAGTTAGGTACGGTGAAAAACGGTGAGAGTGGTACTTATATTTATTCGGTTAGAGTAATTCAAAACTTTGTGTTAGAGATTAGTGAGTGAGTGAAAAAGTAAGGGTCCTCGCAAGATATCAAGTCGGAGTCAGGGTGTTAAATAGACATATTGGACTCGTAATTGGATTATACCCGAACTCCTAATACCCTGATTAGGCATATTAATTATAGATACACCTCTAAGCATGATTTACTCATACTTGATTTCTAGGGAATTACTTATAAGAAATGTATGTAAATGATCCGTGATGGAGTTCTAATACTCGAATACGGATGTTTCAATAAATATTTATTAATGTCTTAAAGATATCAAATTGTTATGCAGGCTGAAAAATTTGTCTGTAAATTTCATAGCTTTTCATAACTTTAATACTTGCCATAGATCTGCGTATCTGCAATCTATGTATGTTGACAAAAATTTTTACTCATGGCATGAAAAACCTCCGAATTTTTCTCTCACACTTATAATTGTTACTCCGATTATAATAAAGAATATGATTTTTTCGATGTACTGTTAAATTCCTAGCACGTCACGGTCACTCTCCTATGAGGGCGACACTGTGGAGAGAGTAATGCTCCCTGTGTAAAATCATATGCATTTTCTACATTTGAGCCCCGCGTTCTCCATACCTCGAGATTTGCGCAACAAAATGCGATCAACTCTGTAGCATTTATAGGAGTTGCTTTTATACCTTAGATGCCCTATAATTATTTCCTCGTGAGTGACGATTTCTAAGCAATTTTTAATTTTTTTAATGGTCTCTTTTTTTTGGTAGTGTATAGTTGTGGTGTGTGTGCATGGCCTGGTGTGTCTGTGTGTGTGTGTGTGTGTGTGTTAGTAGTGTGTAAGTGTTGTGTGTTGTGTGTGTGTCGTTGATGTCAGCATCAATTGTGACTCAAAGGCAACGGAATATTTTTCTCCGTTAATATATGTCAATTTATTTTATGAAACTTGTAGGATAAAGAGAAAGATCTCTCATATATGCGAGACTTATTGCTCTATGTTCAGCCAAATGCAAATCACATTGAAATTTTCGATATTTCAGTTAATAAAAAAAACCGTGTGTTCCTGAGATCAATACAACTTGCCATTTTACCTTATGGTCGATAGAGGAGATCTTTGATGTTAGGTATTCCCACAGAGAGTGACAGTCATTCGCGATTCAAAGGTAGTTACCTCTCAATACACGCGGAAAAATAAGTGCTATGCATGCGCGTAAATTAGTTACAACACAAAAATGATATAGTAGTTTCAGCGGTTGTAATAGAGCGCTTTTATCGAAATGTAACATCTGTGTCGGATGATTGTCCTCTGAAAAGCCACCGGCACTATACCAGTCGTTTCAATTCGTTTGTAAACATCCGATAACACTTATAATGCTACTAATAGAGATTAATGCGTTATAATTACAACCCTAGGTAGAAGCTTGATGGAATAGATTACGGTTGAGGCGTTTATTTCTGAATAGTAGGGTACAAGTGAATTATGCCCACAATATTACAGCGAGTGATTTATAACTGCGTTGGTGTTAAAACTTACAGGTCCGGCTGGTAGGTTATCCAGTATTCGTTTGGAATTCCGACAGAGTTTCACTCTCATATACATTAGTACGGTATATGTAACTACATGTTCGGTTGTTCAAGAATAAGGTTTCGTATACGAATAACTTCTGCCAATTCTCGTCCCTACTCCTCACGGTCTAGTACCTCCCACCAGTACCTTCGCTACGCTCCTTATGTAGTATAGTAGCATTCTATCATTATGGTATCATCTTGAGTCGAGGTATTAACGAATTACTACTCACGCGGACAATCAAGCGCGAACACTAACTTGTGTTCGGGAATACGACTGCTGGATAACTCTCCGGTCCTCGCACCAATAGTCTTCAGCCCACTGTGTTACAACTCTGAATTTCTTCACCTTTTACAGTCAGCACACAGTGCACTCTGCGTTCTGCAACATCCCGGGCGATCCCGGCGTTTGGTTGGTGAGTTTTGTAGGATTCCATATATTTTGTGGGTAGTCTCACTCGATGGCTAATCCAAAATCTAGATAGCTATGATGATCAGTCTGCCGTTTCGTGTTTGAGAGAGACTGTAGCAGAATGGCATCTCCAAGGCTGATGCTTTTATACCAATATTGTGGCGATTACGTGCTATGGGTGGAATTATCCGGTACTGTGGTGATACCCCCGATAGGAGACAACCGAATTCTCGTCACATTTATCACCGTACAGCTACGCGACAGCCACCAAGGCTCAGGTAGTATTACATACCATTAAACTCCATGTTGTAGTATAGTGTCCGGGATGGTGAATGCTAGCTTATCTGATAGGATAGTGAGCCGTCGTTCGGAAGGTGAGGGGACCCCATGTTCCTATCCACCTACCGGGGCGGACATTTACCATAGAAACCTAGATAGCGAATTGGAAATCAAGATCTGGGTGCATACTTGTGTCATAGGATCCTACCTCTGCTCGAATGATGTTGCACCGTATCCACTTGCTGTATGTGCGTACTGGGGCATCCTTCCATGCTTTAGACTGGATAGCGCGGTTACAAAATTTTTGAGTACTACCAGCCATGAAGGCCGTGCTATTAGATGGGTACGTCACGAGGGAAGTCTGACCAAAGTAGTGTTCCAGAAAATTCTGTGATTTCATTCGGCTATCTAGGTTTCTATGGTTAAATGTCCGGAGCCCCAGAGACAAAAGCGTCTCAAGATATTCACGGTATATTATCTAGCAGTTCACACTACACATTTATGGAGTAAACTACCTGGTGTCGCGTGC
>JABUQX010011849.1:15000-17500 GCA_015478945.1 Trachelipus rathkii | reverse complement strand
ATTCAGTAAACTTACTTTTGGGACAGCGGAGTATATATAATATATATATATATATATTATATAGTATATATATATATATATATATATATATATATATATATATATATTATATATTATATATAAATATATATATATATATATATATATATATATACATATATATATATATATATAATATGGAACAACAGCCACTTAAACTAAGAAATCTTCACCAACTATAAATGTTTTATCCTTTCCATTAATTAAAATATAAAAACTCTAAATTGCTTGTAAAAACGATTATTTTTATTATTGTTAAAATTATAATTAAGAGACTTAAGCCATCCAAAAATTTTGATAACTTAAATAATTTCGGGGGGTTGTATATATATATATATATATATATATATATATATATATATATATATATATATATATATATATATATATATATATATATATTATATAATATATATAATTATATATATTATATATATATATATATATATATATATATATATATATATATATATATAAAACTACTACATGAACTTACATCTAGTGTCATCTACTCAATGAATGAATTAGTTCTTAAAAATAGAATAGCATCTGCCAGGTCCTCCTTCATTTTTCCTCTTAGGTCTGATTTTATAATGCTAAGAGCAGAAAAAGCCGTTCAACGCTAACTTGCTTTGGAGGTAGATCAGTAACAGCAATTGCAGCTTCTTGTACAATGTCTGGATGCTTATCGATGGCCTCTTCTAATTTAAGCTTTTAAGTTATATCAATTTTTTCAACTTCTTTCAGTGCAGCAGAGAATTTTTTAAAGTTATGGAACATTGTGTACAAGGATGAGGAAGAACCTTGACCTTTTTCTTGAACCAGTCGAAGCTTTCGACTAAACTCTTCAATATCTAGAAGCTTTTCATACTCATCTTCTGAGCTTTCTGAAAAATGAATTGAGAAGGTAGTAATGGGGATAGTTGTAGTTTCATCACTTACAATATGTTCAGTTGTATTCTTTTCTTCTTGAACTTCTTGCAACCTTTTGATACAAATGGTCACGTTGCAAAGTGCAGATTTAGCTTTTTGTTGTTGATCTTCATTTAAGCTTACCCTGTAGATAGGAATTAATATAAACAGCAGCTAGTAGAATACCATTGTCAATGAGAGAAATTTCTCTTCGTACCTTGGAGTTTTTTATTTCTTCAGCATCTTAAATATAGATGGTATAAGGTTGAAGGTTGAATTCATTAGAATATAATCCAAATTGAAACATAAGGTGCAGGTTAAAAAAAACTTCGAAGTTTGCAATTGCATTTTGTGATGTGGAAGTCGCAAGTGAGTGAACTTGTATTTGAAGCGATGAATATTCACAGAGTCACAAATCATAACTTTGTCAGCTTCAAAAAATTTTCTGGACTCCAACTCTACTATTTTGAAAGTTACCGACTCCGACTCCGACTCCGACCTCTTGAAAATTACCGACTCCGACTCCACCCTTTTCAAAATTGCCGACTCCGACTCCACTCTCTTCAAAACTACCGACTCCCCGACTCCGCGACTCCGACTCCACACCCTGATTGCCACTATACAGAATATCCTCTTGTTAAGCATATATTGTACATATATAGAATATATATTTATACGTATACAGATCATATCTATATATATATATATATATATATATATATATATATTATATATATATATATATATTATATATATATATATATATATATATATATATATATATATTTATTATTTATACATATAAAAATATATATATAAATTAAATCTAAAAGAGATAGCACAGAAACAACATAAAATCTATTTGTCCTTATATATATATATATATATATATATATATTATATTATATATATTATATATCTAATATATATATATATATATTATATATATATATTAATATATATATAATTAGTATATATATATAATATATATATATATATATATTATAAACTATTTATTGAAAATTCCATATTATCAGTATTGTATTTTCCACATATATGAAAATGTATCGATGTACCGGCGATACAGTACCGAGTACCGGTATCGCCCAAACGCTTTCACAAAGTACCGAGTACTGGTATCGCCCAAGCTATTTTTCGAAGTACCGATGTACCGGTATCGCCCAACCAATTTTCATGTACCGTGCCCATCACTGCTTGCACGCTTCCGTATTGGCCACACCAATATCACTCAGTCACTATATGTCACGGAACCCTCCTCCCATTTTCAAATTTTGCCGTCGCCACACCCCGCAATCTGTTCACCAATCTTTCATGATTGTTCCCATCTGGACTCTATTCGCCGCCGTCATTTTCCTACTTTACGGTCCATAACACCTTCTAAAAGACTATCCCATATCTTATCTGAATCTTTCCACTTTGTCAGTAACTCTATTTTCTTGGATCTTCAAGAAGTGAATATTCTTTATAACATTTGATTGCGTTATGTAATATTAGGATTATCAATAATGCATGGATAAATTTTATTTAG
>JABUQX010011849.1:0-10000 GCA_015478945.1 Trachelipus rathkii | reverse complement strand
ATTCGGAACATTTTCTCAGGAACATTATTTTTTACCATACACTTAAAATCTTTCAACGTATTAACACTTTAAAATGCGTTTTCTTTTCATGCAAATTGAAATTTTTGCTTACTTTATTATCAATTTTTTTTATATTTTCAAATTTGTATTTTTCTCGTTCCCATCTTAATTAATTGCTGGTTTCATATACTGTACACTAAGATATGAAAAAAAAAACATCTTTTTCTGCACCATGAAACTCATAAGGTTATATATATATATATATATATATATATATATATATATATATATATATATATATATATATATATTATATATATATTATATATATATATAATATATATAAATATAAATATATATAGATATATATTATATATATATATATATATATATATATATTATATCGAAATTTGATTCTGCTCCTCAATATTTTATCTCTTGAAAAATAATAGAGGTAAGTAGTTAGTCAGGGCTGCGGAGCCGGTAAATGATTTTTTTCCGGCTCTGACTCCGGCTCCGGTCCGGCTCCGGCTTCAGCATTTTAAAATTACCCGGCTCCGAACACCGGCTACGGCTTCGGTCCAGCTGCGGCCCCAGCTCAAGCATTTAAAAATTACCTGGCTCCGCTCCGGCTCCGGCTCCTGCTCCTGCTCCTGTTAAAATTGTTCGGCTCCGGCTCCGGCTCCGGCTCCGGCTCCGCTCAGCATTTACACTGTTCGGGCTCAGGTAACGAACACCGGCTCCGCTCCGGCTCCTATTTATAATTCCTTCTCCATTTACACTTATAAAATCATTAATTCTCTCGTACAAAACTTTTAGGGTATGATGAAAATGAATGTTTATAAATGACATCTTTATTAACTTAGAATTAAAAACTTAGAAAATATTTTAAAGAAAATAAGATTTAAAAAAAAAATTAATTATAATTCACTTTCTAAATTTTAGTATAATTCCTCTTTGAACGATGAATGTATACATTCACCATGCCTATACATTTACGTAATATAATTTTATTAAATTTTGTTTTAGATTTTTTGTTTCTAATTTTAATTGTATTCTAATTAATAATATTAATTATATTTCAGTTTCATCCTAAAGTTTATAATAATTCCTCTTTTAATTATAAATATATGTAATATAATTTTATTCAAAACAGATTTTTTGTTTAAAAAAAAAAATTTAAAAAAAAATATAATTCACTTTCTTTCAAAATTTTAAAATAATTTCTCTTTGAACTGCCTGAGCATATGTAATATAAATTTATTCAAAACAATTGTTTCTTAAAAATAAAACTTCTTCAATAAAATCCTCCTTTAACGATGTCCTTAGATCCGATTTTATTATTTTTAAAGCAGAAAATAAGCTCTCAACATTCACTTGACTAGGAGTCAAAGCTGTAATTGTGTAAGCCGCATCTGCAAAATTTTAGGATAGCTAGGGATTGCCTCTTTAACTGTTAACTTTAATTTTCGGTTCGATTTTTCCATTATATTCATCTAATTGCCTTGTGTATTTTATTTGAATTCTCTAGAGGGTTTTTAGGTTGAAAGTCTTTAATGGTTGATGTCATTTTTCAGTCGCTTTTCTGTATGCTCCAATTGGTCCCATAGTTTGAAAAATTTGACTTCTTCATCTGACAAGATGCCACAAGGGAGGATTTTTGAAACTACAGAACTATCTGACTCTGACCCAGATTTCTTTTCGATGGTGTTATTCATTTTAAATCCTAATTCACAAAGATATATAGCTTTTAATATCAGATCTTTAGTTCTGAGGAAGATTCTGAACTGTGGATCAACAAAGATGGCCGACAAAAATATTTTGTTTTTAGTTAACATTCTTTCCCTTCTTTCCATGGAATTTTTATGTCATTTGCTAAAATCCCTCCTTTATTCTCGAGTACAATTAATTAGAATATTCCTTCTCTATAAAAATTTTCATGCAGTCAAGTCTTCTGATTGAATTGTTTTTGTTATAAAGTATGGGTGATTTAATAATTCTTTGAGAGTTTTAGTTTGTTCCCACAGACTATTTTAGAGAGGGAGTTCAGGAGTACCAGCAGCAATCATCATAATATATTCCTTTAGTTGCAGAAGACTTTCGAGCATAAGACATGTACTTCCCTCATCTTGTCTCTTGATCTAAGATTACCACTTTTCCAGCTTGACGCTTTAGAACTTCCATTAATTTTGGGGTACGTGCTGCTTTTGCTATTTGTCTCGCCTTGCTTATAAGATTTGCTGTATGAGTATTGCGGAGACCATCACGCACTGCTAACTGTAAAGTATGAACTCCACACCTCATGTGTGCAATGTTAACGTCATCGGAACATAGTCTTTTTATAGTTTTATCAAGTTCATTCTGAAAACTATTACTTCGTTTTGACATTTAATAAAATCAGCATCACATTTATCAGCTTCCTGTTCCTGTCATCCTCATTTCTCCATATTTAATTTTTGAATTCTACTACTGATCATGTTGATTGCGTTTTCCATAACTAAGTAATGACTTGCCTCATATTATTCGAATTCTTTAAACGTCAATAACAATCTTGGATATATACGCTTGAAATGTTGCTACTTGCTATCACTTACTGCGAACGTTTGAATAATATTGTTTTTATCTTCATCCACATATCTAATATTAATAGCAAAATAATTTGTACAATCATTCATTTTTAAATGCACGAAGCATCCCTTAAGCGATTTTTAAGTTTATTTTTTTGCTTATCCGCTTCTTCTAGAACTATTTTAAAAATATTTTTCCCGGTCTAAAGGATTCAGTTTCGATGACATGTCTCCACACAGTGGCTTTAAATGTACTGGTCTTGCAAAACTTAATGGTCACTATCTTGTAACAAACCATTATAACAATTGGTATTTTGAATTTTTCACTTGACATAAACAGAACAAGTGTTTGACAATTGAAACAAGTATCCACTTTAGTCTGTTTTTTTTTCTTTGTTTTTGTTTTTTTATACTGAACAGTTTTTGCTTCACTTTTCTTTTTAGCAATTGCAACAATGTCTGGAATTGAGAGAGTTTTAAATGTCGCATAATTTAAGGATCCAGTTGATGTATTATATGGACTCCCATGAGTAGCTGGTGGTTCGGTAAACTCCTTCATACATGATCAAAACTGAATGTCTCATCAAACTGTGTTACTACTTCATAGTAACAATGTAAGTTACTTTTACTCAGAGTGGAGCAAAAAATTCGAGTGCATGAGGTGTTTTCGATTTTAATTTAATTGACATGATTTTTCTAAGGATATTAAACTTAATTAATTAAAGTTATCAGTAGAATACGAACTTTTTTTTTATTGATAATTTAATATACATAAGCAAATTTCTGAAATAATATATATATATATAGATATTATATATATATATATATATAGATATATTATATTATATATATATATTATAATATATATATATATTAAACGTGTATATATATTATATATATTATATATATATATATATATATATATATATATATATATATATATTATATATATAGATATATATTATATATTATATATATATATATATATATATATATATATATTATATATATTATATATATATATATATATATATAGTATATATAATATATATATATATATATAATATATACGATATATATAATATATATATATATATATAATATATATATATATGCAGGATTATAACAAGAAGACAACAGAATTATAAACTTAAGGAAACTAAGAATAACAAGAAAACTTAATATTCTTAGCAAAAGGGGGAATATGTTATATTTTCCATTAAAATATAAGAAAAAAGGAAACAAAAAAAATTAATATAAGGAATACAGAAAATTCATTACTAATGTGTACTATGTGAGCATCAACTATGGTTACAAAAAATGACCAAAATATTAGAAAGGTAGAAAAGCAAAAATTGATTGCAACACAGAAAAAATTGATGACAAATGCAGAATACAAGGTGGGGCAAGATTAAGGGCTTGCAATTAGAATAAAAGCTAAAGAAAGCCCAATACATAAGAAAAACCTGATAATTAGAAGATACTGCAAGCAATATAAGCCATTGCAGAAACTCAAGCAGGCTGTTGAAACAACAAAACTGTCAACTTTGCTAAAGTAAACAAAGAAAATAAAAGCAAAGTACAGCATTGAACTTCATTCAACATAAAGCCAAAAGGAAGAAACACTTAGTAACATCTATTCAGTTCAAGGACTTATTAATTTCACAAAGAAGAAACTATTAAGGTGGAATTAAGAGAAATTGACTAAATTCTTCAATCAACAAGTATATTAATAAAGAAGCTACAGAAGAAACCTGAGGACAACAACGAAAGAAACTCTATGCAAGCTAAAATTCAACCAGAAGAAACAAAAAAGGAATTTTCAGCTAATAGAGCCATCTTCAAGCAACTTTATTGATCAGCAGCCCCACAAATTGAGTAATATAAGCCACCACCCTAATCTCAGCCATTCTGAAATCCAAAACATCAGTAATTAGAAGGTAATAGTTTTTTATAGGTATTAATATAGTTGGTGTGAATGTGGTATAATATTAATATAAATAAGTAACATCTATGAGTTTTCAAACAAAAGCTAAAAAGGACAAAAATAAATAAAAAGTCCAAAAAAATACTGATAATTTTTTATTGATGTTTATTAACAGGAATAACTAATTTTCAATGCAACCAATGTATAATTATTATGTTTACTTTTTAGCATTTAGTATTTGTATTTTTATATATTTATAGTTTTGTTATATTTTTATATTTTAGAACCAGTTCAGTTCCTACTAAGCAAGAAATAAAACATTGTGTTCTGAGCTGCGTTTTACAACCTGATGTCAGGGATTTCTCACTGATGTTTATCAAAGTTCTTCTAATTTGAAGCTTGGATGAAGAACACAAAGCTGTCACTCAGATGTGAGGAATGATCGTCATCCGATTGACAATAAGTATAAATAAGTATAGCAAAATAAAAATAATAAAATAAATAAAAAATATATACAGGTAAACTTTCATATACGAAATATAAAATTTATCTGTATATATAAATTGTGTTAAAAAATAACATCCTTCCTTTATTTTTTTATTTTTTTTTTTATTTTTTTTTATATAAAAAAAAATGAGTGAATGAGTTCGATAAATATTTAATTTTAATATTTTTTTTTTTTTTTTATAATAATAAAAAAAAAAAAATGAGCGATATCGATATCGATATCGATGAAACTGAAACAACTGAAGGAGGTTTTAAGGTTCCTTCAGGAAAATTAGCAGCGATTACCTTTAAAATTAACATTATTAAAGGCAAATTATGGCATGCTTTCTTAAATGACTTAGATTTAAGTCTCGAAATTAAAACTGATGAACTTCAATTAGATGCAAAAGTAGAATCCTTAAAAAATACTTGTAGTGAACTAAAAGCAGAATCTGTAGAGTCAGATAAAATACAGCAGTGGCTTACATTAAAACTAAAGCCATATTATGAGTTAAAAAGTGATATTTCAAAATATATGAGTAAATACGAACCAAAGATTAGGCCACAAGACAGTGCTAGTAATGTATCAAGTAAAGTGAGTAAAGCAAGTGTAGCTAGTTCAAAAAGTGCAATAGCCCAATCTTTGTTACTTGAGATAGAAAAAAGTAAAATAAAATTACAAGAGCATGAACAATACTTGGCAAAAAAAAGGGAACTAGAAAGTTTGGATTTGTACCAACACAGAAGTCATATAAAAAATTTGGAACAAAGTTTAATAAAAATCGAAGAAAAATTAGAAAATCCAATTTTCAGTATTAGCGATACCTCTGTAAAAACTGAGGATAAAAATGTAAATTTAACACAAACTAAAATAAATAGTATAGGTGAAAATAATAATCAGGAGGAGTCTAAATTAGTAGAAATTTTAAAACAAAAGTTAGAAGTGAGTAGGCCTATTAATAATCCTCTTCCAACATGTGAGCCTGAAATATTTAATGGAAAGGATCCAACTAAATTTAAAGATTTTATGCTAGTTTTTAAAACCAATATAGAAGGAAAATGTGAAAATGAAATGAACAAGCTTTCCTATTTAATTAAGTATACAGAAGGTAAAGCAGAAAATATAGTAAGAAGTTGTATGCATTTGGATGAAAATATAAGTTATAAAAAGGCAGTAGAAAAACTCGAGAAACAGTATGGAAATGAACAAGTTATTGCAAATACATATTTGAAAAAGTTAGAAGACTGGAATGAAATTAAGAATGAAGATAGTGAAGCTATGGCAGATTTTTCTTTGTTTTTAGACTCTATCAATAATGCAATGGAAAATATTACTCCATTGAATGAATTGAATTCTACTGGTGCTATTTATAGAATAGTTAAAAAACTTCCCTACAAGCAGCGTGATAAGTGGAGATATAAAGTTGATAGTATGTATGAAGAAAATAAAAAGGTAAACTTTAGTACATTTACAAAGTTTGTTGAAAAAGAAGCAAGGATCATGAATACACCTCTATTTGGAGAACTTGGCATTGGTACAAAACCCAAACAAGCCAAATTACAAAGTGAAAAAGGTAAGTCACTTTATACAAAAGAAAATAATAATGACCATAGAAATAATAATAATAATAATAATAATAATAATAATAATAATAATAATAATAATAAATGGAACAATAATAATGACAATAAGAATAATAATAATAATAGTAATAGTAGTAATTATAATAATAATAAATCACAGTTTTGCAATTTTTGTAAAAAAGACAATCATAGTATAAATAAATGCAAAATTCTAGAAAAACAAAGCCAAGATGAAATAACAAAGTTTATTAAAGACAATAAATTATGCTTTAAGTGTCTCAGATCAAATCACTTTAGTAGTAATTGTAAAAGACCAGAAAAATGTGAAAAATGTAATAAGCAACATTTAACATTTCTGCATAGAGAAAAAGATAGTACCAGTTTAACAAAGAAAGAGCAAGATGGCTCAAACCCCTCACCAGCAGCACTCACTGTGAATTTAGAAAATAAAGATAAGAAAGTAGAGTTAAAAGAATCAGGAAGTAATGAAACAAAAACCTTTCAGACAAAAGTAAGTAATAAAAAGCTATTTTATCCTGCAGTGCCAGTTAAAATAAAGCTTAAAGGTAAAGATAAAGTGATTAAGACATACATGGGTCTAGATACATATTCTTCAGCATGTTTTATGGACTTAAATTTAGCTGCAGAACTAGGTATGTCATATATGAAACCTCAGAAAGATATAGATATTACTACCATGTATGGACAACATAAAATAAAAACATACATTTTAAATAATCTAGAAATCTATGATATTGAGATGAGGAAATCTGAAACCATAAATAATATATACTGCAAAGAAAATTGGCCCTTTAAAATGGAAGAAAGTCCATCTATCAAAGATATAAATGGATTAGAATACTTGAGTCATGTGCCCTTCAACTTCATAGAATCAAAAATTGGATTATTAATAGGAATGAACCAGAGTAAATTGTTAAAACCCATTGAAGTAGTGGAAGGTCATTATAACTATCCCTTTGCAGTTAAATATTCATTTGGATGGGCTTTACAAGGTTCGACACCAGATGGTATACCAGCTTTCATGAGTTTAAGATGTCATAAGACCCAATACAACAAGAAGATGATAATTTGCTTGAAAAATATTGCTTAAGAGAGTTTTCTGAAAAGAATCCTGAGCAAGTTTGTGAAAGTGTAGAAGATTTGAAGTGGAAAAATAAGGTTGAAAATACATTACAAAGAACAATTACAGGTAAATTTCAAGTTGGTTTACCATTTAAAAAAGAAATTCAGCATTTTCCTAATAACAAAAATCAAGCATTAGCAAGACTGTTCTCATTAAAAAGTAAATTTTTAAAAGACCAAGAATATTTTGTACAATATTGTGATAACATAGATGAAATGTTAAAACTTAATTTTGCAGAAAAGATTGAGAAACATGAATTATTAAACAATGACAGATTCTATTTAACACACCATAGTGTAATCCATCCACAAAAGAAAAAATTGAGAGTAGTATTCAATGCAGCTTTGCCATACAATGGTATTTCTTTAAATAATAGTTTACTCACAGGGCCAGACTATATTTCTAACCTACAAGGCATCCTTTTAAGGTTCAGAAAAGAGAAATATGCTTTCATAGCAGATATAGAGAAGATGTTTTATCAAATACAGGTACTTGATAAAGATAAAGATTATCAGCGCTTCCTATGGTTTCCTGATGGTAATTTAGATAAAACTCCAGAAGAATATAGAGTTAAAGTTCATATATTTGGTAGTGTGAGCTCACCTTCAATTGCAAATTATGTCTTGAAGCAAACTACAAATGTAATTGAAGCAGAAAAATTCAGTAATTTAGCCAAAGATACAATACTTAGAAATTTCTATGTAGATGATTGTTTAAAGTCTGTGAAATCAGAAAATGAGGCTGTAGCAGTTTATAAAGAAGTTAAAGAAATTTTAAAAATTAGTGGTTTTAATCTGCATCAAGTAGCTAGTAATTCAAAGAAATTTTTAGAAAATATTGATAAACAAGACTTAAGTAAAGATTTTAAAGAAATAAACTTATCCTTAGATAAATTGCCTTCACAAAAAGTATTAGGCTTAAGTTGGGACCCAGAAATAGATTTAATGAAAGCTAGGGTAGATATACAAAATAAAAATTTGACAAAAAGAAGCATACTCAGTTGCATTTTTTCCATATACGATCCACTGGGTTTTATTAGTCCAGTACTACTAGTAGCCAAAAAAATATTTCAAAATTTATGCGATAGAAAAGTTAACTGGGATGATGAAATTCCATTAGATATAAAAAAAAGTTACATAAAATGGCTAAGTGATGTTAATAAGCTAGATGATTTTCAAGTTCCTAGGCCATACAATCCAAATTGTTTAAAGTATAAAAGGGTAGAATTACATTATTTTTCAGATGGTTCACAAATTGCATATGCTGCAGTAGCATATATAAGGTTCATTGGAGAGAATAATGAAATATATTGTTCATTGGTGTTATCTAAAACAAGATTGATACCATTAAATAAAAATTTGATGTTAACTATTCCAAGAATAGAATTGAGTGCAGCCAAATTAGCAGTTAACATACACCAAATTTTGAAAGATGAATTAGATATGAACATAAGTAAAGAGTATTTTTGGATAGATAGTGAAATTGTATTACAATATATTAAAAATGAATCAAAAAGGTTTAAAAGATTTGTACATAATAGAGTTAATTATATTAGATCACAAACAGATATAAGCCAATGGAATTATGTACCAGGCAAGCTAAATATTGCAGATATAGCAAGTAAAGGAATATCTGTTAATGAGTTTTTGAACAATAAACTATGGAGCACTGGTCCAGAATTTTTGTACAAAGACAAAGCTCAATGGCCTGAGCAAAATAAAGAAAATAAATTAGATGATGAAAATGATGAAATTATAAAAAGTAAACCAGTGATGACCATACAACTACAAGAAAGCTCAACAGACAAGCTCATACATTCTGTCTCAGATTGGATGAAATTAAAAACAAAAGTAGCATGGATTTTAAGAGTTAAAGAAAATTTGCATAAAAAAGCCTGGAATAAAGGTGCTATGACAATCACAGAATTAAAAAATGCAGAAAAGGCTATTTACAAATATGTACAAAATAAAGAATTTCATGATATACAATACAAAATAAAAAAGAAAGAAGCCTTACCAAAGAGGCACGTTTTGGCAAAATTCCTACCATTTATAGATGATAATGGAATATTAAGAGTAGGTGGGAGGAATAAAAATCTGAATGATGTATCATATGATTTTAAACATCCAATTATCTTGCCAAATAGTCATGTTACAATGCTAATAATGAGACATTACCATAGAATTAATGGGCATTTAGGAAAACAAACAGTTTTAAATGCTTTAAGAGAAAAGTACTATATCATTGGAGCAAGTAGAAGTATTAAGAAGATCCTAAAAGATTGCATTATAT
>JABUQX010011848.1:30000-35000 GCA_015478945.1 Trachelipus rathkii | reverse complement strand
ATTTTCTGTTTTTATCCATTTTCTGACATTTACTCTCATTTACTGCTTAATAAAATACAAGAGTTGAATATGGAAATCAAGAAAAAATTTAGAACAAATTACTGGAACTATAAACATTTTCAACAATTTTACTTCAGCAATTTCGATGATCTTCATATGTTTACCGCCATGTTGGACTATGCATGTCAAATAAAAAATAGAAAGATTTCTGCAAGGAGAACTTTACACAATAATAAACTGGATCGATTGTTTGAAAATAGTTTATGGAGTACACAAACGAATCAAGAAAATATAAAAAATTATTCAAATTATATTCTAAACAAAACTGAGAAAGCCCTCTTAGGATATGGTTTGAACTTTGCTATGCCAAGCCTAGACCCATGGACCCATTTAACTAAAAATTTCAACCAATAGAAAAAGTACAACCAAAACATAGATACCAACAAAGACACGTTATTTGGTATACTTCTAAAACTTCAAAAAGACTTTTTGAAAAAAAACTGGATACCCAATTAGATTCTCTAGAGCTTTAAAAAACCTTCAACAGAACAAAGAGATCACCATCAGCAGATCAGACAAAGGTAACAGTATAGTTATATTAAATACCAATGAATACTTAAATAAATCCTATAATTTACTAAATAATTCAAACACCTACCTACCTACCCATCAATACCAACCCCTTAAAAAATTCGCAACAGCAATTTAACAAATCCCTGTCAAAAATCATTCCCACACAAAAAAAGACCTTATACAAAAATTTAAAGCTTACCTACCTACCCTTTCCCGCTTCTACGCCATCCCCAAAATACACAAGGAAAACATACCACTTAGACCCATAATATCCAACATCAATGGCATAACACAAAATCTTTCCAAATGGTTAGCCACAAAACTTCAACCTCTTTTGGGCAACATATCATCAGCTCACCTAAAAAACTCAGAACACTTTATACAAAAAGTACAAAACAAAAATATTTTCAAATGGTTTGCAATATAGTTCAGCTTTTATGTCACCTCTTGTTTACTAAAGTTCCAATTGAATACACATTAAACCTTCGCTTTATCAAACATATCTCCAAAATAACAATGTTACAACCATCTTTTCCGATATTAATATTAATCCCAACTTACATGGTAGCCCATTCATATTCATCCACAAGATAAATACTATAAACACGGTCTCAAGGCCTATGCTATGGGATCCTCGATTATCACCAATTTTCAGAAGACATCTTTAGGAGCTAATAGAAACCCGAGTCACATTCCCAATTTCCGCAGAGTAATGATGGTTAGGTATGTAGACGACCGTGTGTCGCCATGCATATCCAGGAAAAATAAATACAAAATTTGAAAAAACTTTATTAACAATATACATGAGAAGTATAAAATTGCTACAGTAGAATTTTTCTGAAAATAACCATTATAGCCATTTTCTTAGATTTACAGATAACATGGAAAAAAGACCAATTACCTACATTTAAAATTTACCGTAAACCAACTTCAAACCCTACGTGTATTCATTGGTTTTCATCCCACGACATATCTACAAAAGTTGCAGTTTTAAGTAATCTATTCCTACGAGCCCATAAACTATGGCAGTACACAAAATCTATCATCAGAAATTAAAACATTAAAAAACATTTTTCTAAAGTTAAATTACCCCATAAAATATATAAACAAATCTTTAAAAAAAAGCTAAAAATAAATATTTACACGCAGTAGTTAACATTAACAACAATTTTACTAATTGTCTTGATCAAGACAATTTACAAAAATCTGTTATCCCGTTAATCACATCCCAACACTACATAAACACAGTCAATCCCAATAATTAAGTTTTAAAAACATGCCCCACTTAAACCTATATATTCAGATAACCTAAATACTATTGCTGGCAATCTACAAAATTAATTCGAATATTGCATAGAACACTTAGATAGGAGAAGACCAACAATTTCAAAATTAGAATAGATCAACACAAAACCGATTTAAAATTTAAGTAAACAATTTTTCCGGTTCATGTAGTCAAAGTGATGGACACATAGTCGAGGATTTAATAATTAATTCTGCTAATGAAACTAAAAATGAATCTATGGAAGTATCTAAAAATAAGTCCTTAGATGAGTCAAAGGTTAACGAAAATTTGAATCTTGGTAAGACTAAAAAAAGATGGGACTTTGAAGAACTAGCTGAAAGGAGAAATGAAAGGGAAATTGCTACTTTGCGTAAAAAGGAAAAAGATTTATTCGGAAAGTTCTGAACCTCTCAAAGAGAATGGAATCTAATCAATCGAAAAGGTTGAGTGATTTTGAGTTAGTGAAAGGTAAGCTGGGGAGTAAAATGCTCGCCAATGAAGAAGCGAAAGAACTTTATAAGAAAGAGACAAAAGAAGAGAAAGAAGAACTTGAGAAAAAGTTAGAGGAAGAAGCTAAAAAGCGCAAAGAAGGATTAGCGATTAAAGATGATGAAAAGATGAAAATGGAGGAGCGATTAAAAAATCCTTTAGAAGAAGCATCATCATATCTTCATCTTGGCGATACTATTTCATCGGATGGTAGTTCTTTGATTCCAGTTGAGGAACGTAGAAAATTAATGTTTGGGTTTAAAGGAAAAGCCCTGTTTTCCTTCTAAATAGGGGCGTATGTAACGTTAATTGTACCATCAGCGTCAAGATTGAGTGCTCCGCGAAAGGAGGCGAATTTTATCATTTTGGAATATTTTTATTTTTACAAAATTTAATTAGTTTAAGAATAATTTCATTTGAAATTTATTCAATACAAAATGGGAAATATATTTTTTATTAAGATGAAATTATTTTATGGAAAAAAAAAAAGTAAAAAGGTAACTTCACTCATTAACATCTTGGATACTACAGGAGAGTATAAATATAAGGTAATTAATTCCCACGCGGTCGATCTCTCATTCAAAATTTATCGTCTGAAGACTTTGTGTCGTTCATATATTTGGTATTCGAATTATTATTGAATCTAACGGATAAGAGTAAGCCCTGAACTTATACAAGGAATAGTCAATAAGATTATTGGGTCTAACAAATAAGAGAAAGTCCTGAATACTTTTGCAAGAAACAATCAACAAGATTATCGTGAGTATTGAATATCAGGAGCTATTGTTTAGAAGAAAAGCTACACGTTGTGATTAAGAAGAATACCTGACCAGTGAGAACATTGGACGTGACCCGAAGTCGTTTGAGAAGAACTGTGTATTGAGAACATTAGACGTGACCTGTAGTCACTTAAGAAGAACTATATTGGACGTGACCTGAAGTCACTAGAGAATATTGAACGTGGCCTGAAGTCACTTGAGGAGAACAGTGTATTGTGAATATTAGACGTGACCTGAAGTCACTAGAAAATTTGGGGCTTGTGCCCGGAATTACTTCTGAAAGAAGTGAAAAGAATTAATTGACGTTATTTGTTGTCTTCCTATCCCGTCTTTGATATATATATATATATATATATATATATATATATATATATATATATATATATATATATATATATATATATATATATATATATATATATATATATATATATATATATATATATATATTATATATATATATATATATATATATATATATATATATATATATATATTATCTATGAATATATATATATATATATATATATATATATATATATATATATATTTCTTTCTTTCTTTCTTCATCTTCCTTTTTTCCCCCAAGACTGGGTATTTCATACCTTACCTTTCTAAAAGTTTCATATTTTTTATTCAAAAATTCTAATCTATTCTCAGATGGTAACCAAGAGGATTCTACATCTTCAGTAATATGAAGATGGGGAGCTATTTGGCACAGACGATAATCTTGGTTCAATAAATAATAAATATGACTAAAGTCTGAACGCTCGCGGAGGGCGGAATACTGTGTCCATAGGCGTCGGTTGCAACAAATTTTATAATAGGGGAAACTTTTAAAGGACACTAACCCTATCGACTGAAAATTCAAACATAGACCAACGACAAAAAGATAGTAAACCATAGCAACCGCATTATAACCGTCAATAAACAAAAGAATCATTAGATATTAAATCTGAAAGAATTCCATTTTCATTTCAACCTCTAAATCCAAAGAACTTAAATCGACTTCATAGAAGCTTATTTAATCAACATTATTCCTAACTATAATATTTCATCAGGATCAAAATATAGAGGATTTTAGATTTTTGACAAACCAAAACATAAAAAATAACAATAACAAAGTGTAATTTTCTTAAATATAAAATTCACACTTAAAAAAAAATTAGAATAAAATAAAAAAAAGTCGTTCGTCACCTTGGGCGCCCCTCTAACATAGCAAACCAGTTCTCATTTCAATGCATGAGTGCATCATTACACAATTAGTAAATTTTTAAGTATTATAGTAATGATAGTGTTAATAATGAGATTCAAATAATGTCAGTGCCTATGTGTCGCTTTCTCTCATATAGTCAGTGCTTGTCCTCCTCGTTTAATGCAAATTTTGAACACCTCCAATTCAGCTTATCTTATTTGACTATCCGAAAAATAGAAATAAGGCCAAAGCAAGTATTGTTGGACGAAACGTCCAGCACAATGTCATTATTAATTTGAGTTATGTATCTTATTAAATATTCCCCCCCAATCTAAAAATTAAATATAAGTGGTTTTTTAAAATATAATTACCATATATATATATAATAATTTATATATAATATATATATATAAATATATTATATATAATTACATATATAATATATTCATATATATATTATATATATATATATGATATCTATATATATAATATATATACTATATTACACGATGAAACTTCCATTCTCCCCATCTCCAAACACTTGGAGATGGTGGGGACTCAATTTTCTATCAGGAAAACCCACGTGAGTCCATCCCACCCTTGTCACCCAATTCTCTCCAACCCCCCCCCAACAAAGGACTAAAATCCCCCCTTCTTCACCAGTTCAATTCTATTACAA
>JABUQX010011848.1:17500-22500 GCA_015478945.1 Trachelipus rathkii | reverse complement strand
AATAAAAAATTAAAAATAAAACTAAAATAAATATTATAAAGTTTTTAATATATTTTTTTCAATATTCAACCAAAACTATGCCATTGTAACCCGGTAAGTATAACATTCTTTAGTGCCTGCTGTTATCATTGTTTCCATTGTAAAGAGGTTTTGACAGAGCTATGGAACTAGGTTAAAAAATTGAAAATTTAATGCCAGATGCAAAACGTAAATTATATATATGTTTATAGTTTTAATTCGTATAAAATAGATATGTTAGGCCAGTATTTGAATATAGTCTACAATTTTAGCACCCTTATTAAAAAAAGACAGATTATGCTTGAAGAGGCGCAACGTAATAGCAACGAGGAGGTGATTTTGGCTTTGAGATAAAGAATAGAGGCGTGAGTTAGAGTCTAGATAGGCCATGACGGCTCTTAAATATTTATTATTATATTTATTATGGGTATTGACTGGACATCTAGAGGTCAATGCGGATTCTTAATTATTAAATTTTATGCTTTAGCCTGGGACACGTCTAAAAGGACCATGCGGACTTCTCAAGTATTATTTCTAATTATATTCTGAAGGTCCCAATGCGGCTATTTTAAAATTATTTATAATAATATTAATTATTATTGGTTACATAGACAGTCTTGGATAGGCCCATGCGACTTACTATAAGATATTATTCATTATTTATATATTTGATATTTATTTATGAATGTTTAAACTGGGACCATCTAGAGGGCCAAATGCGGGCTTCTTAATTATTAAATTTTTATTGGTTGACTGGGACAGTCTAAAAAGGACCATGCGGCTTCTTAAATATTATTTCTTATTTTATTATGAGTTGACTGGGACTTCTAGAGGCGTCAATGCGGTTTCTAAATTATTATTTTTAATTATGTAAATTATATTACTATATTATTGGTTGACTGGACAGTCTAGAATAGGCCTATGCTGCTTCTTAAGTATTATTCTTATTTATATATTATTATGGGTTGACAGTAGCGGACAGTCTCGATAGGCCCTTGTGGCTTCTTAATTATAATTTTTAGGTGGACTAGGACAGTCTAAAAAGGACCATATGTTTCTTGTAATTATTAATTATTTATATGAGGTTTGACTGGGACATTCATAGAGAGGTTAATGCAGCGTCTTAATTTATTATTCAGAATAATAAATATCGGAAAGCTGCAGTGACACTCATATAGAAATGTTCAGTACAACCCAATAAATAAAGTAAAGAATAATACAAGAAAGCCGCATGGTCCTTTTTAGACTGCCCAGTCAACAATTAAAATTAATAATATAAAATATAGAAGCAGCATTGGCCCCTCATAGAATATCCCAGTAAACACATATAAATAATAAATAAGGAAAATACTTAAAGAAGCCGTATGGGCTTTTCAAGACTGTCCCAGTCAACGAATAAAATTAATAATTAAAAATAAAATAAAGCCAACGATGGATCCCTCTGAATGTCCCAGATTCAACTTCATTATAAATTAAGAATAATATTAAGGAAGCCGCATGATCCTTTTGAGACTGCCAGGTCGACCAATAAAAATAATAATATGAGAAAGCACGCATTTGCCCTCTAGAATGTTTCCAGGTCACCCTAAAATGAGCAATTTAAGGAAATTAAAAATTTTTTAATTTAATAATTATGCAATAATGAATAGGAAAATTTATAATTAAGAGCCAATGGGCCTACCAAACTGTCACAGAGTCAACCAAACAATATTATAATAAGAATAATAATTAAAAAAGTCGCATTGGCCCTCTAGAATGTCCCAGTCATCCATTTATAATTAATAAATAAGAATAATAATTTCAGAAAGCCGCAACAGAACACTATCTTGACTGACCCATCAACCCATAATTAATTAAAATTAAGAATAATTTATTCTTAAATTATTAATTATGGGTTGACTGGGACAGGCTAGATAGGCCCATGCGGCTACTGAATTATTATTCTTATTTTTAATTTTTTTGGTTGACTGCGGACAGTTTCTAGGTAGGCCCATATGGCTTCTTAATTATAAATACTATCCATTAATAATTAATTAATATTATAAAAAATATTCTAATTCTAAATTTTTATGGGTTGACCGGACATTCTAGAGGGACAATGCGGCTTCTCAATTAGTAATTCTTATTGGTTTACTGGGGAAGTCTAAAAAGGAAGTCCATGCGGCTTCTTAAGTATTGATTGTGTATTTATTATTGAGTTGACAATGGGACAAGAGGTGAATTTAATATTATTGAGTAAGATATATTTTAATTATTTAATTATTATGGTTTATTGGGACAGTCAGATAGGCCCATGCTGCTTCTAAAGTATTATTTTTATTTATTATTGTATTATGGGGTTGACCGGGACATATACTTAGAGGGGCCAATGCGGCTTCTTAATTATTAATTTTTTTCTGGTTGACGGGGAAAGCCTAAAACAGACCATGCTGCCTTCTTAAAGATATTCTTTATTTATTATGAGTTGAACGGTGGGACATTCTAGAGGTTGTCAATGCGGGCTTCTCATTATTATTTTTTAATTTATTAATTTTATGGTTGATGGGACAGTTCTAGATAGGCCCATACGCTTCTTAAGCATTATTCTTATTATTTTATTTATTATGGGTTGACTGGGACATTCTAGAGTAGTCAATGCGGCTTCTATAATATTAATTTTATTGGTTGACTGGACAGTCTAAAAAGGACCATGCAGCTATCTTAAGTATTATTCTTATAATTATTAATGGTTAACTGGGGGACATTTAGAGGGGTCATCAAGCTTCTTAATTTATTATTCTTTAATTACTAATTACTTATGGGTTGAACTGGGACAGTCTAGATAGGCCATGCTGCTTCTGAATTATTATTCTTTATTAATTATTATTATATGGGTTGACTGGGAATTTCTAGAGGGGCCAATGCGGCTTTTTACTTTATTATTATTAATTATAATTATTGTTGGTGACTTGGACAGTTTAGGTAGGCCCATTGCGGCTTTTTAATTATAATTGACTATTCTTAATTACATTAATTATTAGTAAAAATTATTCTTAAATTTTAAATTTTATGGTTGATATGGGACACTCTAATTGGATCTGCGTCTTCTCATTACTCTAATAGTATTATATACTATATATATATATATATATATATATATAGTATATATAGGAATATAATATATATATATAATATATATATATTAATAATAATATATAGATAATATATATATATATAATAAATATTAATAAATTTTAATTATATTTTATTTTTAATATATCATATAAATATATATACTATATATAATATAATATAAATATATAAATAAATTATATTATTATATAATATATATATATATATATATAGATATATATATATATAATATATATATTAATATATATATATATATATATATATATATATATATATAATTATAGTATATATATTTATATATATATATATATATTATATATAAAATATAATATATATATATATATATAATATATATATATATATTATATATAAATATATATATATGTATATATATATATATTATATATATAATATATAATAATATATATAATATAATATTTAATATATTATATATATATAATATATAATATATATATATATATACAATAATATATATAATATATATATATATATATATATATAATATATAATAATATTATATATATATATATATATATATATATATATAATAATATAATATTATATATTATATATATATAATATATATATATATATAATATATGATATATATACATAATATATATATATATATATATATATAATAATATATAATATATATATATATATATATATATATATAAAATATATATTAATATATATATATATATAATAAATATATAATATATATATATATATGATATATATATATATATATAATATAATATATAGTATATAATTGGGGCATTTTTTTGATTTTTTTTAGAAAAAATCAAAAATTTTTTGAGTTTGGCAAAATTTTATTGATTTATTTTGTTTTTTGATTTTTTTGAGTTTTTCAGATTCGTGACGTCACGCGAAACAAATTATAATATAATATATATAAAATATAATATTATATATATATAAATATATAATATATAATATTAGATATATATATATTATTATATATATATATTATATATAATATATAATATATATATATATATATTATATAAATAATATATATATATATATATATATGTATATATAATATATATATTATATATATATATAATAGTAAGAAGACGCAGAATCCAATCTAGAGTGTCCCATTCAACCATAAAAATTAAGAATTAAGAATAATTTTTAATAATAATTAATGTAATTAATGAATAATTAATTATAAATTAGAGAAGCCAATGGGCAACCTAGACTGGCTCCCAGGCACAACAATAATTAATTAATAAGAATAATAATTTAAAAAGCCGCATTGGCCCTCTAGAATGTCCCAGTTCAATCCATTGAAAATTAATAAATTAAGGAATAAATAATTCAGAAAGCCGCATGGGAACACTAACTAGACTGTCCCAAGGTCAACCCATAATATTAATAAATAAGAATATAATTAGTAACTGCATTAACCCTTCTAGAGTGTCCCAGTCAACCCATAATTTATAAGAATAAACTAAGAAGCAGCATGGTTCCTATTGACTGTCCCAGATCAACATAAAAATGAATAATTAAGAAGGCCGCATTGGGCCTCTAGAACTGTCCCAGTCCAAACCCATAAAATATATAATAAATAAGAGAGAATAAAACTTAAGAAGACGTATGGGCCTATCTAGACTGTCCCAGCAACCAATAAAATTAATAATTAAAAAATAATAATTAGGAAATCCGCATTGACCACCTCTAGAGGTCCAGTTAACTCATAATATAAATAAGAAAAAAGGACTTAAAGAAGGACTGTCCCAGTATCAACCATAAAAATATAATTAAATTATATAAATAAGAAAATACTTAGAAGCTAC
>JABUQX010011848.1:0-2500 GCA_015478945.1 Trachelipus rathkii | reverse complement strand
CGCGAATTGATTGATCCAAAGTATAGGCGCATAGGCGCTAAGCGCACTAGGTCCGGCGCATAGGGCGCATAGGCGCAGCGCACTCATAACAAAAAATATAGCGCGCCAGCTCTGATATTTATATATATATGGAAAGATATAATTTCATTAACAGCAAAAATTTCTTTCAATTCCATATAATATCGATATATACATACTTATTTTAAATTTTAATGACTTTAAATTTATTGTGTGAGCTCAGAAATGTAACTATTTTGGAATATATACGTATTGATAATTTTATGTTATTTTTCGTATTCAGTAGCCTACGCACGTTTAAAATATGAACGTTGTTCTGGCATAACGACAATGGATTTAATAGATATGTTTGAAATAACGGTGAAATTTGGGTTTAAAGCGACAACTCATATCTCAAAACTACAATAGCTACAGGGGAAAAGGAATACATTCCTGGAATGCTGGTCCAATTTTTGTGCCTGGAAATGTAAAAAAAAATAAAATAAAAAAAATACTATATCTCAAAAACTAAAATAGGCTACAGCGAAAAGGAATACCTTTTTGGAATCCTGGGTAAAATTTTAGTTAGGAAAAATGTAAAAAAAATTAAAAAAATAAAAAAAAATTACGTTAATTATAGTAAATATGATTAGAGAGCCTATTAGAGACCTTTTATACTGTACTCGTTAAAATAAATAGACTTTCTATTAAAATTTTGCTTTTTTTTTTTTTTTTTACTACTAGCAAATAAGCCAAGGCGTTATTCGCACCGATGGCAAGCGAGCTTGGGGGTCTCTTCGGCCTTCCGGGATACTACGGGTAGACTTATCCCCCCCTCGGGGAGGGTCTCCGGAACTCCCCCGCTTCTTTGTAATTTGTCTGTTCGCCGGGGGTTCCTCCCGTTCCCTCCCCTAACGGTGCGGGTATGTGGAAAACGTTCCCCCTGTGTTCTTCCCCGTCGCGCTCGAGCCCCCTACATGCCCGTGTAATACCTTTAACAAATCTAATATAATATACTATAATATATATACTATATATATAGTATAATACTATCTCTCTCTATATCACTCTCTCTCTCTCAGTATATATATATATATAATATTATCATATATATATATTATATATATATATTATATTATATATATACTATATATATTATATATATACATTCTACACGTATATTATATATATATATTATGTTCCCTGCTCTAAAAAAAAAAAAAGCCAATAATTTATTTTATTTATTTATTATTATTTTTTTACATTTTCCTTTTACTAAAATTTTACAAGGATTCCAAAAATGCTTCCTTTTCGCTGTAGCTATTGTCGTTTTCAAACAGATTTTTTTTTTTCTTTTTTTTTTTTTTTTTTTTGTTTTTTTTTTACAGTTTCCCGCCATAAAATTTTGCCAGGATTCCAACATTGTATTCCTTTTCCCTGTTAGCTATTGTAGTTTTTGAGATAGGATTTTATGATAGTTGTAGTTTTAAACCAAATATCACCCATATATATATTATATATAGTATATATATATATATATAGTATATATTAATAATATATATATATATATATATATATATATATTATATATATATATATATATATAGATATAATATATATATTATGTTTTTTTTTTTTTTTTTTTTTTGATTTTTTTTTTTTTTTTCTTTTTTATTGTATACATCGATAACCACCACTCACGGCATTGCCCTTTTCAAAAGGAGGGGGCCAAAAAAAAATAAATAAATAAAAATAAAAAAAAAATTACATAAAGAAATAAGCATTAAAATAAGATGAAAGTTAAACCTACCCTGTCCCTTGCCTAACGCAATCCCCTCAGGTGGGCGCAGACGCGGGATTTAAATAGAAGAAGATTGAATATAGTGGGGTGAAAATAAAATATTATAAAATATATAAAATATATATATAAAAGTATTAAATATAAAAATCAATTACTATGACAAATTTGTTAGTAGAACCCAGATAAATTATATTTTTATTATATATATATATACTATATATATATATGTATAATTATATATATTGATAAAATATATATTAATACTATTATATATATATATTATATATATATATTATTATATATATATATATATACTATATATATATATAATACATATATATATATATATATATTATATATAATATATACTATATATATACTATATATATTATTATATATATATATATATATATATTATATATATATACTATATATATATGATATTAGATATATATATATATTATATATTCAATTGACTAATAAAACTGAGAGATAACTTATGATATATAATATCTCACCATATATCGATATCTGATGAAAAAGTGAATATTTTGCTGGTTAATGAAATACATATATAAGCATATAATATATATATATATATATATAGTATATATTTATATATATATACTTATATATATTACTAGATATATATATATATATATATATATATATAAATAATATACTATATATATATATATATAT